>CM036540.1:11985401-12082901 GCA_020745685.1 Tautogolabrus adspersus
ACAAGCAGTAACTTCCTGTTGTCAACAGGTGGCGCTGTAAGTAATACAAACATTTTAAGCATGGATGTGTTCATGGCAGGACCTTTATCATGCATGACACATTTGGTGATGATTGACCTCTGCATGGCAGACATATAGGCATTTTGTGGTTAAAAAATGGATTAAAAAAAACATGCAAATTTGACCGCACGCCAGGGCCACGCCCTTTGACGAAATAACGTGCAGAGCACAACGGGAGATCTTCAACATGTGTAGAACACAGTGACACTGAGTTTGCATCAATCGGATGAACGCTTACGTAGGAGTTCGTTCAAATAGGTGACCTGTGAAACGCCAATTTGAGCCATTTTGAGCCATTTTTTGTAAATTCAAAAAAATATGGCCGACTTCCTGTAATGTTTTGACTATGGGTGTAAGAGGATTTTATGTAGGTCCTGACATGGTTAATGTGCATAAAAATTGTCATGCATGTATGACAAAAAAACCTCTATGGGGAGGCCTTTTTGAAAATTTCAAGGGGGCGCCCTTGAGCCATTTCACAAACTTTTTTTACGAAATAGCGAAAATATCAAATTTTTCGCCAGACCTGATGACCTTGCACATTTTGGTGAGTTTTCGTTCACGTTCAGGCCCTCAAAAGTGGCTTCAAAGAGGAGGAAGAATAATAATAATAATGAAGAAATAAAAATATTTTTTTTTTTAAGGGTTTCAATAGGGTCCTACGCACTTGTCAGTGCTTCGGGCCCTAATAATAATAAAAATAATTTTTTTTTTTAAGGGTTTCAATAGGGTCCTACGCACTTGTCAGTGCTTCGGGCCCTAAAAATTAAAACCGCAAGCGGTGATGAAGGGCCCGAAGCACTTCGTGCAAGTCGGGGTGTGTCGCGACCGCGGGAGTGCAACGGCGAGACGTGACCAAGCAGCAGGCCTTACAGTTTGATTTGTGTAAAAGTGAAAGTTTGACAGTACACCGAGGCCACGCCCTTTTATGTAAAATCATGCGGAGTACAACGAAAGATCTTAGACATGTCTAGAACACACTGACACTGAGTTGGCAATGATTGCATGAACAGGGTCTCAGGGAAGTATGTTAAAATAGGAAGACTGAAAATGCAAAATTTGGTCATTATTTATACATTCAAAAAATGGGCGTGGACATCCTTTTGGGTTTTGACAATGGGCACTGCGGCATTTTTTGTAAGTCCTGACATGGTTAATATGCAGAAAAAATGTCATGCATGTCAGGGAAAAAACCTCTGGGGGGGGCCTTTTGAAAGAATTTCATGGGAGTGCACGACACATCAAAGTTTGACAGTACACCGAGGCCACGCCCTTTTATGTAAAATCATGCAGAG
Organism: Tautogolabrus adspersus; assembly: GCA_020745685.1. NCBI lineage: Eukaryota > Metazoa > Chordata > Actinopteri > Labriformes > Labridae > Tautogolabrus > Tautogolabrus adspersus. The sequence goes on from CM036540.1 coordinate 11,986,757, forward strand.
TACAACGAAAGATCTTAAACATGTGTAGAACACACTGACACTGAGTTCGCAAGGATTGCATGAACAGGGTGTCAGGGAAGTATGTTAAAATAGGAAGACTGAAAATGCAAAATTTGGTCATTATTTATACTTTCAAAAAATTATGGTGGACTTCCTTTTGGGTTTTGACCATGGGCACTGCGGCATTTTATGTAAGTCCTGACATGGTTAATATGCAGAAAAAATGTCATGCATGTCGGGGAAAAAACCTCTGGGGGGGTTCTTTTAAAAGAATTTCATGGGAGTGCACGAGACATCAAAGTTTGACAGTACACTATGGCCACGCCCTTTTATGTAGAATCTTGGTTTCACATAACTTTGGATCTTTAACATGTCTAGAACACACTGACACTAATTTCGTAATGATCTGATAAATGGTGGCTCGGGGAAATACGTTCAAATAGGTAGCCTGTGAAATGCAAAATTGAGGCATTTTTTTACACACAAAAAAAAAGATGGCGGACTACCTGTTAGTTTTTGAATATGGGTGCCAGAGGATTTTATGTAGGTCCTGACATGGTCAATGTGCTTGAAAATTGTTATGGATGTAAGTGAAAAAAATTCTATGGAGAGGCCTTTTGGAATGGTTAAAAGTGGCGCGACGAGACATCAAAGTTTGACCGCACGCCACGGCCACGCCCTTTGAGTTTTGGAAGAGTAGAGCACAATTTAATATGTTGAACATGTCTAGAACACAGTAACACTGAGTTTTCATCAATGGGATGAGCGCTTTCGAACAAGTTACTTCAAATAGGTGTCCTGTAAACGATCGAAAATCGCGTTTTTTTGACTTTCAAAAAATCCTACTGGACTTCCTGTTGGATTTCGAGCATGGGTGCAAGAGGGTTTTTTGTTGGTCTTGGCAAGATGGATATGCATAGAAAAATTCAGAATTGTAGGTTCAACGTGCTGCTGGGGCTGAGTGTTTCAAATATTATAGAGGGCGCCACTGAGCCATTAAGCCACGCCCACTCATTTTAATAATACAAAACGTTTGACTTCACCACCAGGATTATATGTATGACGTTTCGGGAGTGTAGGACAATGTTAAGCCTGTGAAAAAACTACTTCCTGTTTGATGGCGAACGATACGTCCGTAGAATGACAGCGTTGGACGTAGGCGTTTGAGCTTGAAAGTCTTGTATGGCCAAGGTGTTAGCATGGTCCACAACAATTTTGAGGGGGAATTGAGCTACTGTGCAGCAATGGCTCGTAAGTAATTGAAAAGTAGTGACTTCCTGTTGTCAACAGGTGGCGCTGTGACTTATCAAAAAATTTCAATGATGGATATGTTCAGGGCAGGCTATATATCATGCATGATTTTTTTGGTGATGATTGATGACTCCCCATTAGAGTTATAAGCATATATGTTTTTGACAATGTGCCAAAACGCACGTTAAACTTTGAACGCACGCCACGGCCACGCCCTTTAAGTTTTGGAAGAGTTGAGCACAATTTAATATGTTGAACATGTCTAGAACACAGTAACACTGAGTTTTCGTCAATCGGATGAACGCTTTCGAACAAGTTAATTCAAATAGGTGACCTGTGAAATGCCAATTTGAGCCATTTTGAGGCATTTTCTTAAAATTCAAAAAAATATGGCCGACTTCCTGTAATGTTTTGACTATGGGTGTAAGAGGATTTTATGTAGGTCCTGACATGGTTAATGTGCATACAAATTTTCATGCATGTACGACAAAAAAACATCTATGGGGAGGCCTTTTTGAAAATTTCAAGGGGGCGCCCTTGAGCCATTTTGCGAACTTTTTTTACGAAAAGGCGAAAATATCAAATTTTTCGCCAGACCTGATGACCTTGCACATTTTGGTGAGTTTTCATTCACGTTCAGGCCCTCAAAAGTGGCTTCAAAGAGGAGGAAGAAAAAAAACGATAATAATAAAAATTAAAACCGCAAGCGGTGATGAAGGGCCCGAAGCACTTCGTGCATGTCGGGGTGTGTTGCGACCGCGGCAGTGCAACTGCGAGACGTGACCAAGCAGCAGGCCTTACAGTTTGATTGGTGTAAAAGTGAAAGTTTGACAATACACTGAGGCAACGCCCTTTTTTGAAGAATCATGCTGAGCACAACGGGATATCTTAAACATGTCTAGAACACACTGACACTGAGTTGGCAATGATTGCATGAACATGATCTCAGGGAAGTATGTTAAAATAGGAAGACTGAAAATGCAAAATTTGGTCATTATTTATACATTCAAAAAATGATGGTGGACTTCCTTTTGGGTTTTGACAATGGGCACTGCAGCATTTTATGTAAGTCCTGACATGGTTAATATGCAGAAAAAATGTCATGCATGTCAGGGAAAAAACCTCTGGGGGGGGCCTTTTGAAAGAATTTCATGAGTGCACGAGACATCAAAGTTTGACAGTACACCATGGCCACGCCCTTTTATGTAGAATCTTGGTTTCACATAACTTTGGATCTTTAACATGTCTAGAACACACTGACACTAATTTCGTAATGATCGGATAAATGGTGGCTCAGGGAAATACGTTCAAATAGGTAGCCTGTGAAATGCAAAATTAAGGCATTTTTTTACACACAAAAAAAATTATGGCGGACTTCCTGTAATGTTTTGACTAGGGGTGCCAGAGGATTTTATGTAGGTCCTGACATGGTTAATGTGCATAAAAACTGTTACGCATGTAGGAGAAAAAATGTCTATGGGGGGGCCTTTTGGAAAGGTTAAAAGTGGCGTGACGAGACATCAAAGTTTGACTGCACGCCACGGCCACGCCCTTTGACAAAATAACGTACAGAGCACAACGGGAGATCTTCAACATGTGTATAACACAGTGACACTGAGTTTGCATCAATGGGATGAACGCTTTCGAAGGAGTTTGTTCAAATAGGTAACCTGTGAAATGCGCATTTCAGCCATTTTTGTTGCATTCAAAAAAATATGGCGGACTTCCTGTAATGTTTTGACTATGGGTGTAAGAGGATTTTATGTAGGTCCTGACATGGTTAATGAGCATAAAAATTTTCATGCATGTAGGACAAAAAAACATCTATGGGGAGGCCTTTTTGAAAATTTCAAGGGGGCGCCACTGAGCCATTTAGCCACGCCCACTTACTATACCCACATGACAAGTTTAACTTTCCTACTGAGATCATGTGTATGACGTTTGGTGACTCTACGACTATATTAAGCCCCTCAACAAACTACTTCCTGTTTGTGGCAAATGACGCGTCTGTATGGTGAGAGCGTTTCACGCAGACATTTGAGCTTGAAAAGGTAGTATGGCCAAGGTCGTAGGACAGTCCACAACCCTTTTGAAGAGGATATGATCAACTGTGTAGCAATGGCTAGTGCTAATTTACAAGCAGTAACTTCCTGTTGTCAACAGGTGGCGCTGTAAGTAATACAAACATTTTAAGCATGGATGTGTTCAGGGCAGGACATTTATCATGCATGACACATTTGGTGATGATTGACCTCTGCATGGTAGACATATAGACATTTTGTGGTTAAAAAATGGATTAAAAAAAAACATGCAAATTTGACCGCACGCCATGGCCACGCCCTTTTATGTAGAATCTTGGTTTGACATAACTTTGGATCTTTAACATGTCTAGAACACACTGACACTAATTTCGTAATGATCGGATAAATGGTGGCTCGGGGAAATACGTTCAAATAGGTAGCCTGTGAAATGCAAAATTGAGGCATTTTTTACACACAAAAAAAATGATGGCGGACTACCTGTTAGTTTTTGAATATGGGTGCCAGAGGATTTTATGTAGGTCCTGACATGGTTAATGTGCTTGAAAATTGTTATGCATGTACGTGAAAAAAATTCTATGGAGAGGCCTTTTGGAAAGGTTAAAAGTGGCGCATCGAGACATCAAAGTTTGACCGCACGCCACGGCCACGCCCTTTGAGTTTTGGAAGAGTAGAGCACAATTTAATATGTTGAACATGTCTAGAACACAGTAACACTGAGTTTTCATCAATCAGATGAGCGCTTTCGAACAAGTTACTTCAAATAGGTGTCCTGTAAACGATCGAAAATCGCGTTTGTTTGACTTTCAAAAAATCCTACTGGACTTCCTGTTGGATTTCGAGCATGGGTGCAAGAGGGTTTTTTGTTGGTCTTGGCAAGATGGATATGCATAGAAAAATTCAGAATTGTAGGTTCAACGTGCCGCCGGGGCTGAGTGTTTGAAATATTATAGGGGGCGCCACTGAGCCATTAAGCCACGCCCACTCATTTAAATGATATCAAATCTTTAGCTTTACCACCAGGATTATATGTATGACGTTTCGGGAGTGTAGGACAATGTTAAGCCTGTGAAAAAAGTACTTCCTGTTTGATGGGGAACGATGCGTCCGTAGAACGACAGCGTTGGACGTAGGCGTTTGAGCTTGAAAGTCTTGTATGGCCAAGGTGTTAGCATGGTCCACAACAATTTTGAGGGGGAATTGAGCTACTGTGCAGCAATGGCTAGTGGTAATTGAAAAGTAGTGACTTCCTGTTGTCAACAGGTGGCGCTGTGACTTATCAAAAAATTTCAATCATGGATATGTTCAGGACAGGCTTTATATCATGCATGAATTTTTTGGTGATGATTGATGACTCCCCATTAGAGTTATAAGCATTTAATTTTTTGGCAATGTGCCAAAACGCACGTTAAACTTTGAACGCACGCCACGGCCACGCCCTTTGAGTTTTGGAAGAGTTGAGCACAATTTAATACGTTGAACATGTCAAGAACACAGTAACACTGAGTTTTCGTCAATCGGATGAACGCTTTCGAACAAGTTAATTCAAATAGGTGACCTGTGAAACGCCAATTTGAGCCATTTTGAGCCATTTCTTTAAATTTCAAAAAAATATGGCCGACTTCCTGTAATGTTTTGACTATGGGTGTAAGAGGATTTTATGTAGCTCCTGACATGGTTAATATGCATACACATTTTCATGCATGTAGGACAAAAAAACATCTATGGGGAGGCCTTTTTGAAAATTTCAAGGGGGCGCCCTTGAGCCATTTCGCGAACTTTTTTTACGAAAATGCAAAAATATCAAATTTTTCGCCAGACCTGATGACCTTGCACATTTTGGTGAGTTTTCATTCACGTTCAGGCCCTCAAAAGTGGCTTTGAAGTGGCGGAAGAATAAAAATAAAAATAATCACAAGGGATCCAATAGGGTCCTACGCACTTGTCAGTGCTTCGGGCCCTAATTAAAACCGCAAGCGGTGATGAAGGGCCCGAAGCACTTCGTGCATGTCGGGGTTTGTTGCGACCGCGGCAGTGCAACGGCGAGACGTGACCAAGCAGCAGGCCTTACAGTTTGATTTGTGTAAAGGTGAAAGTTTGACAGTACACCGAGGCCACGCCCTTTTATGTAAAATCATGCGGAGTACAACGAAAGATCTTAAACATGTCTAGAACACACTGACACTGAGTTCGCAATGATTGCATGAACAGGGTGTCAGGGAAGTACATTAAAATAGTAAGACTGACAAATGCAAAATTTGGTCATTATTTATACATTCAAAAAATGATGGTGGACTTCCTTTTGGGTTTTGACCATGGGCACTGCGGCATTTTATGTAAGTCCTGACATGGTTAATATGCAGAAAAAATGTCATGCATGTCAGGAAAAAAACCTCTGGGGTGGGCCTTTTGAAAGAATTTCATGGGAGTGCATGAGACATCAAAGTTTGACAGTACACCATGGCCACGCCCTTTTATGTAGAATCTTGGTTTCACATAACTTTGGATCTTTAACATGTCTAGAACACACTAATTTCATAATGATCTGATAAATGGTGGCTCGGGGAAATACGTTCAAATAGGTAGCCTGTGAAATGCAAAATTAAGGCATTTTTTTACACACAAAACAAATTATGGCGGACTTCCTGTAATGTTTTGACTATGGGTGTAACAGGATTTTATGTAGGTCCTGACATGGTTAATGTGCACAAAAATTGTTACGCATGTAGGAGAAAAAAATGTCTAAGGAGGGGCCTTTTGGAAAGGTTAAAAGTGGTGTGACGAGACATCAAAGTTTGACTGCACGCCACGGCCACGCCCTTTGACGAAATAACGTACAGAGCACAACGGGAGATCTTCAACATGTGTAGAATACAGTAACACTGAGTTTGCATCAATGGGATGAACGCTTTCGAAGGAGTTCGTTCAAATAGGTAACCTTTGAAATGCGAATTTCAGCCATTTTTGCTGCATTCAAAAAAATATGGCGGACTTCCTGTAATGTTTTGACTATGGGTGTAAGAGGATTTTATGTAGGTCCTGACGTGGTTAATGGGTATAAAAATGTTCATGCATGTAGGACAAAAAAACATCTATGGGGAGGCCTTTTTGAAAATTTCAAGGGGGCGCCACTGAGCCATTTAGCCACGCCCACTTACTATACCCACATGACAAGTTTAACTTTCCTACTGAGATCATGTGTATGACGTTTGGTGACTCTACTACTATATTAAGCCCCTCCACAAACTACTTCCTGTTTGTGGCGAACGACGCGTCTGTATGGTGAGAGCGTTTGACGCAGACATTTGAGCTTGAAAAGGTAGTATGGCCAAGGTCTTAGGACGGTCCACAACCCTTTTGAAGAGGATATGATCAACTGTGTAGCAATGGCTAGTGCTAATTTACAAGCAGTAACTTCCTGTTGTCAACAGGTGGCGCTGTAAGTAATACAAACATTTTAAGCATGGATGTGTTCAGGGCAGGACCTTTATCATGCATGACACATTTGGTGATGATTGACCTCTGCATGGCAGACATATAGGCATTTTGTGGTTAAAAAATGGATTAAAAAAAACATGCAAATTTGACCGCACGCCAGGGCCACGCCCTTTTATGTAGAATCTTGGTTCCACATAACTTTGGATCTTTAACATGTCTAGAACACACTGACACTAATTTCGTAATGATCTGATAAATGGTGGCTCGAGGAAATACGTTCAAATAGGTAGCCTGTGAAATGCAAAATTGAGGCATTTTTTTACACACAAAAAAAATGATGGCGGACTACCTGTTAGTTTTTGAATATGGGTGCCAGAGGATTTTATGTAGGTTCTGACATGGTTAATGTGCTTGAAAATTGTTATGCATGTACGTGAAAAAAATTCTATGAAGAGGCCTTTTGGAAAGGTTAAAAGTGGCGCGACGAGACATCAAAGTTTGACCGCATGCCACGGCCACGCCCTTTAAGTTTTGGAAGAGTAGAGCACAATTTAATATGTTGAACATGTCTAGAACACAGTAACACTGAGTTTTGATCAATCGGATGAGCGCTTTCGAACAAGTTACTTCAAATAGGTGTCCTGTAAACGAGCGAAAATTGCGTTTTTTTGACTTTCAAAAAATCCTACTGGACTTCCTGTTGGATTTCGAGTATGGGTGCAAGAGGGTTTTTTGTTGGTCTTGGCAAGATGGATATGCATAGAAAAATTCAGAATTGTAGGTTCAACGTGCCGCCGGGGCTGAGTGTTTGAAATATTATAGGGGGCGCCATTGAGCCATTAAGCCACGCCCACTCATTTTAATAATACAAAAAGTTTGACTTCACCACCAGGATTATATGTATGACGTTTCGGGAGTGTAGGACAATGTTAAGCCTGTGAAAAAACTACTTCCTGTTTGATGGCGAACGATACGTCCGTAGAATGACAGCGTTGGACGTAGGCGTTTGAGCTTGAAAGTCTTGTATGGCCAAGGTGTTAGCGTGGTCCACAACAATTTTGAGGGGGAATTGAGCTACTGTGCAGCAATGGCTAGTGGTGATTGAAAAGTAGTGACTTCCTGTTGTCAACAGGTGGCGCTGTGACTTATCAAAAAATTTCAATCATGGATATGTTCAGGGCAGGCTATATATCATGCATGATTTTTTTGGTAATGATTGATGACTCCCCATTAGAGTTATAAGCATTTAATTTTTTGACAATGTGCCAAAACGCACGTGAAACTTTGAACGCACGCCACGGCCACGCCCTTTGAGTTTTGGAAGAGTTGAGCACAATTTAATATGTTGAACATGTCTAGAACACAGTAACACTGAGTTTTCGTCAATCGGATGAACGCTTTCGAACAAGTTAATTCAAATAGGTGACCTGTGAAACGGCAATTTGAGCCATTTTGAGCCATTTTTTTAAAATTCAAAAAAATATGGCGGACTTCCTGTAATGTTTTGACTATGGGTGTAAGAGGATTTTATGTAGGTCCTGACATGGTTAATGTGCATACAAATTGTCATGCATGTACGACAAAAAAACATCTATGGGGAGGCCTTTTTGAAAATTACAAGAGGGCGCCACTGAGCCATTTTGCGAACTTATTTTACGAAAATGCGAAAATATCAAATTTTTCGCCAGACCTGATGACCTTGCACATTTTGGTGAGTTTTCATTCACGTTCAGGCCCTCAAAAATGGCTGCAAAGAGGAGGAACAATAAGGATAAGAAAAATAATCGCAAGGGTTCCAATAGGGTCCTACGCACTTGTCAGTGCTTCGGGCCCTAATAATTTTTTTTTTTAAGGGTTTCAATAGGGTCCTACGCACTTGTCAGTGCTTCGGGCCCTAATAATCCTAAGGGTTTCAAGAGGGTCCTACGCACTTGTCAGTGCTTCGGGCCCTAATTAACACATAAGTAAATCTACTACTGCTACGGACCGCGTTAAAGGAAGCACGTCCTCACCTCTCCCCTCGCAGGAACAATTATCTCCTGGTTTTATAGACGGCCCCATTAACAAAATGGCCGCAGATGGGTTCAGCACAACTCAAATAGGGAGTTTCACTTTTCTCTTAAAGCAAAGAAATAAAATAAAAAACTTACATTAAAATCAGATCATTTACTCAACTAAATGAACTATAAATAATTCAATGATATTCTACCCGTAACTTACATAAAGAAGAAATGATTTGAAAGAAAACATTTCTCTGACACAAAACCCCTTCAGATGGTCTGCCCCAGTGATGTCAGTGATGACATCATCAACCTGATAAATACCCAGGAAGTGCTGGGCCAGCCCCTCTAGCTGCATGGGACCACATGGAGAACTGGACAACAGAACAAACAAAAGTAAGTATGGATAAGAGACAAACAATGATGTTTTGCAGTTCCAGAAACTAAATCAAAATGACTGAACTAAATCAAGACAGTGTGTTTGCTTTAAGTTGATTTATACTTTGATGTGAACTGTTACTTAATGCTAACACAAACAAACCTGGGATAGAAAGTGCTGCAATGTTACACAAGCAAAAATACATTATAGCAAAATACACAACTGTAAAGAATAATATGATTTGATATCAAATGAAGATTTAAGTGACAAGTGGTGAATAAGAAAAGAGCATCTCGCCCACTTTGGGTGCCGAGGGGAAACTGGATGGATAATTACAGTCCGTATTCCAAAAGTAACAGTGAAAATGAGATTCTTTTAAAAGCAAGAACCAAACATTAGCTGTCTGTCAGTGATTGGCTGGATATCATGTTAGTCTATCAGTCAATCTTTATTTGTAAAGTGAAATTCATAACAATTGATATCTCAAGGCACTTTAGTAGGCACAACTCTTCACTTGTAGATAAAGGCTGTAATAATTATTGACTGAACATGTGAGAAGGGACATTTGTGTAACTTGTTTTTAGAGGAAGAGAGCTTAAAGAAGATGTCTGTTCAGTGTGTTTTATCTTGTTTTGAAGCTAAAGGTTATTTTATGCATCCTTATTACTTTAATGTTCAGTTTCACATCTAATAATCTGAATGTTCTGTAGCAGGATTAAAGAGCTGTTTTCAAAATTATCCTGAAAATGTCTTCTAAAAGTGTGTCTTAAAAGATTACACACGCAGCATGTGCCTGCGTGCCTGCATCCTATCAAACAGGATTACACGTTGGGACAATATGTTGCTACAGATAAAGTTACCTCTATGGCCACATCAGTCTTTAGGTGTCATTTAAAAAACACTTTAAGTGAAGCTTTCTTTGGCACATGAATGTTCTCTTTGTCTCTCCTCTATTATCATGCCTGTACATGTACATGCAAAAATAATGTCATGTTGCTATGATAAAGTTGGGATGCACCACTTTGCACATAGCTGGACGGATTAGCCCATATTGTCTCTGATTTCTCAAGCTTTGAAAATAGGCCCCAGGCTAAACGCCAGGATGCCCGAGGACAGTCGAGGCATTTGCCCTGAGCCATTATGAGGACATCAGAACAGGAAGAAACACATTAATTACAGCACAAATAAGAATATAGAAGCTGGGCCAAGAGCCCTGAAGATAACAGCTGTGTCAAAGGTTAAGTTGTTCAAAGCAGGTCCAGTAAGTCCATTTGGCCGGCTGAAGTCTCTTTTATAGGCAGACGCTGAAAATAACACTTAAAGGGAGCTGATGACTGATTTTTGTCCTGTTTAATTTTAAATGCGTGCACTTTATGCACACACACAAACACAGACAGCAGTCACTGACCTTACGAGACTTTCTGATAAAGCTGTCGGACAGAAACAAAATGTTGTGATTGAGCCAGTTTCCTTTTTTTTTTTACATCAGTACCACCCACAGACTAAAGCTAAAAAAGGCAAAAGCTCTGTCCCACACACCGTGAGCTCTTTGTTATGGAAAACACGTCTCCCCTAGAAAGAAGGATGATCTGAGATTAGATAAACTTTTCCTGTGTGATACAATGAAATAATAAACACCACCATCATCTAGACCAAACCAGCAGGTGAAACATCCAAAGTGTTAAAAAAAAAGTACAGTTTTGAAAAGTCAGTCAAACTATTGCTCCCTGAATTCATCTAGCAATATTGACTGTCGGTTCCTAATGCTCTCCCTCTCAGTTCAAATATGCCAATTAAGATTTATAGTATTATATAACTTGTTAGTCATGGGATAATGAATATCTCTCCCTTGTGCCTTTATAACAAAGCTGTCAACGAGCACCTCTCTATGACAATCTTGTTATGCTGTATGAACAATAAGGAAATCAATGCCCTCAACATTATCTGTATTCTTCACTCGATTGTTCCCTTACTCCTCCCTTTTCATCTCGAGAAAATGATCACTTCTCTCTGATAATCCTGCTACAAAAAGAAACAGTCTTTGTTACACACAAAGAGCTTCTTTGTGAAACCACCAGGCCTTTTATAGACATTTTGATCACATTTTCAAGCTTGATTCCTGTTCTTACAGATGGTATTTACTGTTGTCACTAGTGTGTGTGAGGAAAGTGGTGCTAAAACTTTAATTAAAGTGACTTTTCTTCAGTGGTAAAATAGAAACTTTGTAAGCAGTGTGGGAAAAGGTGATATAGTGCCGGAGAAAATCCCTCCACCAAACCTTTCTCTCCAGCAGGCTACCCCTCAGTGACCCCGTTATTCTGACAGAGGACGATAAACAGCGATGTGCCAGCCTATATTTTCCTGAGAGGAGACGATAGAGAGACTGCGGCACGAGGGTTTCATTAATTACTTCTTATCCTCAGCGGAAGTCTCACATTAAAACTTTCTGAACTCTGTGAACACACTTGTTGAGTTTGACTATTTTCTATGTCCCCAAGACGAGTATGAGGAGGGTAATTACAAAAACATTCCTTTATTAACCAACAGCCGTCGAGAAGACGGCCATGTTTCAGCATTTCATCAGGTATGGTTAAAATATTGCTGTTCTTAAGGAAATAGAAATTCATTAATAGATCTGTTGAGTGTATCCTCTTGACAAATCTCTCACACAAAGCATGCCGTTGTGGCCTTCTGTAATGTGAAATATATGGAAAATTGAGGTTTAAGCCTTTTTGTTGGATTTCTGTAAGATTGTTTACTTGTGTATGTAGTGGATACGAGGTAGACCTTGAGGGGGAGAGTTTTTCTTGAGCACAATGTAATTTAATACAGTATAGGTGCCATTGTAATGATAAGGGAATTCATCTTCTGTATTTTCAGCATGGCTTTTAGGATGGAAATGCCATCCAAAAGCCACCGTCCTCTTCTGGTTGCAATCTATTTCACAACTGAAAATTCCTCACTTGACAGTTTGACTTCATTGTTATTAACACAATAAATCAGGCCTTGTATTAATGACTTCTACTTTGGAATAGAAATCAGAAACCACAGTACAGTGTTTGACAAACCCAGTCAGCGAGAGCTCCTTGAATCTGTCCATCTGTATACAAATTAATTCAGTCTCTCTTTTTCCCACAAATCTTGTCAGAGATTCCAAAGATAATTTGCATAAACACAGACACACGTATACCAACAATTCTTCAAGGAAGCCTGCCAAAACAAATGAAATGCCACAGAGGTCTGTGTCTGTACCGAAAAACAAATCTGTTGTTGCTCACTATCACAAAGGGCTGGTTCAATATGGAGGAGGAAGCTGTGGATCCGAATGAGAATCCTCTATGTTATACGTCTTGACCTTTCAATTCCTCCGTCCACTCCTAATCTATCTTTCATTGTCTGCACACACACACGCACACACACCATTACGTCTCCTCTTTTTGTTTCTCTTCTCTCCATTCCTCACACCGATGAGATCATTGCACTGATTTCAGGCCAGCTGTTACGGTTTGGGGGCATCTGGAAGAAATTCCAGGGCACAGCCACAGATCACAAGCCCATACAAAGCCTCCTGCCCAGCCGTGTAATGCACGACAGCTGCAGAACTTCCACAAATGACTCTTTAGGAAGAACACCAGACATGCTCAGTTGTATCTGAATCTGCACTAAGCTAACATGTGTCACAGCATGTGTGATGTAATGATAATGCTTGGATTGCGCACACTGCATCGCTGAACAAACCTTAAGAGGGATTTATGAACTATTTCTTGAAGTTGTTGAACAAGTCCTCCACACAAATACCAATGACCCTCTGAGGACATCAAGTGGTCAGTGATACACACTACACTGAACATATTATTGAACAATGGGCCAGGCATCCAGGGCCCAGTTGTTCAAGACTAATCTGCTCAATTCTATTTGGTTTTATTCCAGATAAAACCTCTAGTTTTTGTTGTTCACATTTTTTGAGTAAGGTTGAGAACAATTGTAATACGGATGTTGTCATCTTTAAGAGTCTGTAGCTGAATATGGTTAATCAAATCCAGTATTTCTTTTAAAAGACAGAGCAGAAGTAATGTAGATATGATCAACTGATTGTGGTAAAAATTAAAGTGAATTTCAAGTCAGGATCATTCTTTCAAGATTAAACCTTTTGAACAAGAGGGCCAAGGAGCCCAAACTATAAATACTTGGGTTACAAATTAAATGTGTACGCCCCCTTGTATACTTCGGAATTTATTAGAGAACATAACTGCGTATTTTTAGCCATTGTGAAAGTCTATACAAATTAAAAATCCATGTCAACATCGCAGTCAGAATTTTTTTCTCCCTTAACAGTTATATGAGAGAAATCCTTTCAAGCTGGACCCCCTCGAAAACGAGATGGTTCATCACAAGTTTTCAAAAAAGACAAGAACAGTTCAGTGGCTCTACATGGGATTCATATATTTGTTCATAGGCTCACTAGCACAGAGCTGGCATCATGCAGAACATTTCACATGTTCCTTTGCAGGATTATAACATCAAACTTCAGGATGTGATTTCCCTAGTAACAAATAAAAGTGCTCAGCAGATAAATGATCGAGCAGATCATCATTGTGACAAGAGCTCTGAGTAGGTCATACACACAGCACACATGTTTACATTAATTTCATCACTTGGCAAAAGGGAACAAGAGAGAAACTAAAGCCATTATGAGTTCATGCTCTGTTGGAAGCTGAGCTGTAAACGAACAACAAACAGCACAGGTCATGAAACTGACACCAACGGTTTCACTGAGGTCACTTCATGTTTTTGATACTGCCTGACATTTATGCGAAAATATACTGTTGCTCATAGAAGATGACTTGAATGTCTTTGCGGATGATACAAAAATAATCATGCTAGGCTTTAACTTCGTCTTTCTTGTTTACAGTGGTGGAGGGCGACACATTTTGAGTCTAAGCAATGTTGGAAAATTAAGAAACTACCCAGGGAAGTACCAGCAGAGGTAGACAAAGAGAAAGAGAGACTCTGGGGAACTTGTGCACCTCAAAACTGGGCACAAACCAAACAAAATGGTCATTCAAATCATGTTTCTTTCTTCAATATTTATAATAAAGGGACGTTTGTGATGGATATTGGTTTGGGTATTACTCAGTATCTGTCACTATGCCTTGCAATAACTATCTCAATTCCCCTCCCTTTGTGTGCGTGATAAACCTTTTTTTTGCACCCCGGTAAGCAAAACATTAGAGAGACAGGCCTTAAAAGTCCACCTCTTGGGGCCAAGCCCCATCTCTTATCCTGCTCATGTTTCTTTTTATTATTCAAATCTCAGTCTCATCAACCTATCTGTTTTCCAAATGTTAAACATGAAATCCCTTATGAACTGGCTAGCCTTATTATTGTCTTCTTTTAATGTTGTGTCATTGAGGGTGTGTTTCTCAGTAATTTAGTTTCAGGATAATGTTAATTGAGTATTGTCAAACCTGTTTCAAAGATGACACATAGTAAATGGCATTCAGATTAAATTAACTTTGTGAAATCATTTTGATACTAAAAACAAACGCTGTTGCCTGTTGTTCATCAACTGAGGATGTAAGGAGCTGAAGAAAAGCTGCAATTTAGAAAATCGGGGGGGGGGGGGAAATTAATATATATATATATATATAAAAGAAGCCATTATTGTTGACGTTCATGTCTGTCCTTGGATAATAGCCAAAAGCACAAAGTGACAAGAATGCAGAGCAGAATTTTTTTAATAAAATAAGTCTAATTAAGTCTACTATAACATCATGATGCCCAGATGAACCACAGTTGATATTTAAATTGTCTGTCTTCGGTTTGTAATCTTGTGTGTTGTTAATTGCAACCATAGGAGTTCGCATACTGTGGTGATCTTTAAAGTCGCCTATGTGGCAAGTCAGGGGTGTTGTGACATTTTGAAAGGGAGAGCCAAAGAGGACCTTAGATCAAATGTCAGTAGCCTGTGACTAATCTTTAAGAGGATGTATAGTTTCTTACATACGTGCTTTCACTTTAGGCAATTGTCCTAATACAAAGTATTTTAAAAGAGAAACAAATGTTATTTTATTTTCCCTTAAATTTCATCAGTGGGGATTGGGAAAGGGCTACTCTTTTACTCTGAAGGCTCATGGCCGGAAGGCTAAATGCTGTTGTTCGTGTGCACCATAGACTGGTGTGCACCTGTGACCGAGCGCACTGTTTTATTTCTGGAAGAGATAACGAAATAAAATTGGGGAAAAGGTAAAGTTATACCAGAGTATTGTTTCTTTTTTTCGGATATGTTCTTTTTTCTTGAATTCGCTTCTATTTTTTTCCCGTCTATCTCTGTTTTATTGCCATGTTGATTTCGGGCACTTAATTCACAAAAATGTGATAGCCTACTTGAATTGGGCAAGTGCTAACAAATAGGCAATATGGCCTATTGTATAGGCTACCTTTTGCTAAGCTCCTTAATCGTTGTTTCGTCAGAGAAACAAAATGTAAGACTGCCTTTAAAAATTGACGGTGGTGTACATTAAACAGTTTAATGTGGGAAGTTCACAGACCTAGTGGTCGCAACTATGTTACGTCAACCAATACTCCTGGGTGCCAGCGTCACAGGTGCCGACCAAAATGAAAATGAAAACAATGAGACGTGCCAACCTGAGAGTAAACAAACCAAGACAGTCTCAAACAAACATGTGCTGCACATGAAAGCCTGCAAGCTAACCTTGGAAATATCCAAGAAAGCGCTCTAAAATTATTTTGTGCATTTTTGGTGCAGTGCAGGATGCTCTTTACGCGGGAGTACGTAAAATGGTGTGTGTGAATATCTCTCTTCATGATGCCTTCATGGCTGGAAAGCGAAGTTCCTCTGGACTTTTTATAAATCCTGGCGACGTGAAGGAATTGAAATGTCAGTGGCATAAAAGTCGCCCACATTCTAACGAGTTGCCATTCATTCTGGAAACTGATGCCAAGGTAAGATGACATTTTACTCACTGATGCATATTTAACTTTATTAAAGGAAAAGTTGAGATAACTCCACTGTAATAGAAATGAACAATGTGTAGCTGCTGGTTTAATATGGGCGACATTGTTAATATACATGAATTAATTAGGATTAATGCTATAATTAATATTTAGTAGCTTGTCTAAATTAAATGTATCTTGTTGTTTTTTGTTTTACATGATGCATATTTAATATATGTAGTCTATCATGAGAACAAGTGGGCTGCTAAAGAGTTTTTTATAACATTATATGATCTAAGATGCTGATGAAAGTAACTTTATTTGAAGTTGAAATGGTTAATCAGCTGTTGTTTCTGTGAATATAGGGCAGTTAGTTCAAAATGTGTCTTTTGACCGTATAAATCATTTTCTATCTGAATTTAAAACATTGATGAGGTATGTCTAATTATTATTATTATTATTGAAATGTGTTTTCAGACTGCAGTTCAGGCTATTGAGATTTGTTTTGACTTGCTTTATCATGATTGTCTTTATCTATTTACTCTTATTCACAAATGTGTAATGCTTCAGAAATGTTGATTCGATGTGATTTATCCAAGATGTGTATGTGCATTTGAGAGTCTCCTCTGTGCTGACATTTTTTTCAGTAGTCCCATGTGCTCTTTTTTTCCCTTTACTTTTTCAAGTTCATTACCTACACTGTCTCACTTTTTCTGTTTTTTTTCTCTCTTTGGGATTCAGATGAAGTTATTTGTTTTCAGCATCGTCTGTTCATTTCTACAAATCAGCCGCCAAAATCCTCCAACCCAGTGGACTCTGCTGCCACACAGTATGCTTGATCTCAAAGGAGGCAAATAATATTATCTTAATCGGCCCATGTTGCATTAATTCTTCCTAAAACCTCTTTTGTCTCTTTGACTCTTTTTTCAGTTCTGCTTGTGGGGGTGGATGGCACTAAGAGTCAGCTGCTTCTGAGCTGCCTGCAGCCAGAGGAGTTTGCAAGGAGAGGCAACGAGAGTCTGGATATATTTTGGATGAAGGACAAAGAGAAAGAAGCACAGAGAGGGAACACGTATCAGGTGCGGCTGCAGGAAAGCTTAGGAGGGGGCAACTACACCTGCCACAGCAGGGACGGATCACTCCTCAACCACACTGTGGTCCTGATCCAAGAGGAGGAAACTATGAACAGAAAGATTCTTGTGAAAACTGACCAAGGTACGGTCTCATTTGCACTGTCACTGTTTTATAGCAGTTACAACTGTGAAAATGTAAAAGTATTTCAAGTGACAATTTTCCTCTATTTGTTTTGAGTTCCCATCTCTTCATGTTCATGTGCTTTTTCTCCTTGGTAGATTATTTGAAGTGCTCAACTCAAAATTTCAACGGAGAGTTTCGCTGCTCCTGGACCTGGGACAGCTTCCGAGTGGGCAACGTAGTGTTCCTCAAGGCTAGACGGTAAGCTAAGTAACCGCTGAAATGTTTGAGTTTGCTCACCAATAATAATGCTCTGCTCAGACTTATGTCAAGGCTGAGATTACGCAGTGATCGTTAAATAACCGCTGATGCATGCAAACATAAGAAAGTACTCATTTGTCATTTGGGGGTCAATGTCATATAATTGGATCAGATTTATGTGCAAAAAATGAAGCTGTTATTGAATGAAATGTCTTGTGCTTTTGCAATCATTTAATATTTTATCTTGTTTTGTTTAAGTCATTCTAGCTTGTTGGCACGAAAATCTAAACCAAAACTACTGAATCTGTGTGTCACCTTATTTGAGAAAATGTATTTCTTTTTTGCTATTTTCTGCAGTGCCTCTGATGACAATCACACCCAGTGTTCTGTGGACTCCAGCGGTAAGCATTGGAACTGCTCCTCACATCACAGTAAGTTCAGGTGTTCAGTGGACGACAGTGGAAACAGCATCACATGCCTCGACGAGCAGCACTGCCCTTACGCTGAGGAGAGCCAGCAGATCCACCTCACTGTCTACGTGAAGACCAAGCACTTCCTGGTGGAGAACTACTCCAAACACTTTTTCCTCTCAGAGATCGGTGAGACAACATTTAGAGATACGTCTATGTTTCTGTACTTTTTAGTTCAGCTTTTTGTTTTTGTAGTCATCGTTTTTACGTCACTTCTATCTCTCTCTTTCGTCATCCTTAGTGAAGCCTGACAAGGTGCAGATCAACAAAGTGAACAGCACCATGATTGAGTGGAGTTACCCGAGCTCCTGGAGCATTCCCTTCTCCTACTTCCCCCTCACTTTCCAAATCGCTCTATTCAAGAAGGAATGTAAGAGGTGTGTGAACCCCTGCACTGACTCAAAAGCCACGAAGGTAAGAGGAATCCACTGGTTTCAACTTTGACACTTAATGAGTCAGAAACCAAATACTAGAATTTCAATCAAATATTTTTCATCAAATGACAGGAAATCCTGCAAGCCAAAGATGCACACAAAAGAGGACAAATCTGGGGAAAAGTTGCATAATTCATTGATGTGATAATATTTATTTCTATTTATAGACTTTGATGGTCCCCTCAACAGCGATATGTCGGTTAGAAGTGAAGCACAAGTCAAAGGCCGTCTGTGTCAGAGCTAAAGATGCTCTCTGTAACTCACAATGGAGCGAGTGGAGCCACTTAAGGTCAGTGGTGAAATGAGGAAGATTAACCCTTATTTATTACCCGTAAATGCCTATCAGTTAACAGCAACGTTTGCTTACAATTTGCCAGTCATCTGACTCTGCTGCTGCCAGCACACCTGACAGTGTAAATGTTTTCACTCGCTTTAATTCTCTGCCTGTTTGTTTGTCGACATTCACAGCCTTTCGGTCCCAGACTTCTCAACCTGTTTGCCTACTAGTTTGTTTCATTCAGTCATTCATCCATCCATTGGCTTTCTACAAATAACAGCGCTTCACTGCTCCCTGCAGTTTGTTTTGAGGAGCAAAGACTTAAACAGTTGAAATAAAAAAAAAAAACAAGTAGCTTGAAGGATCATTGTAATGCAGATCCTATAGCACATCATAACCACAAGAAAGTGTAATGAGTTTTTCTGCACCAATGATCTGTTATTACTGTGTATCATTTATTACACTACTAGTGCTTCTGGTCAAGTCAGACGAAGACAACATCAAGCTACATCTGACCAAATGTAGACAACTTTGAAACTTCTATTTTTCATTGAGCTTGTAAGCTGTCTTGCTTTGAATACATTTGAAGTATTAAAGATTTTTCTGACTAATTTCCTTATTTTCATTTCCTATTTCAGATTGAAGAGAAACAAGAGGAACAAAGAGAACAAACATTGACCAAACAAGAAAAGGGCATAACGGATAATCCCATAACCGAACATCTCAGAAAGCCTGTTGTGTTAATGTATTTGCTTTAATTTATTTCTATTTATCTCGTTTTATATCTCATTGTTTGTATTGTGTAACTCTTCTGAATGATAGGCAAGAAAAAAGTATCAAATCTTTTGTCTTACTGCATCACAACTCTGAACATTGGATTCCCATTTGTTTCACTATTGCAATGAACTGTGTCATCCATTAGAAGAAGTGGGTTTTTTTATTGAATGTGAACGTTGTTAAAATGCCTCCTGAAGTATTTATGGAAACTTTGGGCAGAGATGTCTTTCTTTTGTTCTTTGAAGGCCTACATCTCTAACCCCCTCACTGTGAGCCCTTAATTACAGAACAGAAACCTCAATATTAGTTTGCATTTAAACAATGAACAACAGGTTTAAACGTCATCGCTGCTTGGATTTTTTTTACCTTACCAGGCCGGTGGGAGTGTGACTTTTTATGGAAATTCTTGTCCCCACAAAAACAACAAATCACTGTCTCTTAGCTTTGAACCGTGTGTACTCTCAGGATGAAGATACGGCATGTACGGTATTTCCTCTGGGACATTCCAAGTAGTAGTTTTTGTGTTGTGATCTCCTCCCAGCTCTCTCATACGCGCCCTTTCCTCCTTGTTGGAATGTGGATTTGTCAAACATCAATTAAAAAAGTTGGGATTAATCTATGCTTATACTTTAAAGTTTAAGGCACGACCGATATGACATTTTTTGTGGCAGATATCGATATTGGGAAGAGAAAAAATCTGATACTGATATATCGGCCGATATCTTTCCTAGATCTATCTTCCATCTGTAGAGATAGATATACACAGTTTTTGCGTTGATGCCTCAAGTGCAGTTATCAATCAGTCGTGTAAAAGATATATAATGAAGACAGGATGCTCAACTGGAAAGTAACTGCACATGTACATGCGTCACCACTTGACACTGTGATAGTGAGTGATAAAGCTTGTAGCTAATTCATTTCCGTAAATCTCTGCTGGTGAAAGAGGACTGCTATAGCGTGATACAATGAAACTCAAATGAAATGCTTTTTGACTGATAAATAGTCCCTTTGCACTTTTAAGAAAAAGCTAAAGACCCAGCTCTTTCAAGAATACCTCCAACCTTGATGAGGAATAATGATGATGGTAATGATGATGGTTTTATTTGATAACGAGGACTTTTAAGATGGTTTCTATACT
Organism: Tautogolabrus adspersus; assembly: GCA_020745685.1. Classification (NCBI taxonomy): domain Eukaryota; kingdom Metazoa; phylum Chordata; class Actinopteri; order Labriformes; family Labridae; genus Tautogolabrus; species Tautogolabrus adspersus. The sequence continues at coordinate 12,007,372 of CM036540.1, forward strand.
TGTTAGAGCTCTTAAGAACTGCCGTCAATGTTGTGCTCTGCCTCTGTGCACTGCCTGTCAGCACCTGTGTGTCCAATCTGAATTAAAGCTGTTTGTTTGCACTTACTGACATTGTTTCCTTTTTTCTAGATCCTTGCTTGTGTTGTACTTACTCTCTGATGTACGTCGCTTTGGATAAAAGCGTCTGCTAAGCGAATTGTAGAATTGTAAATAAATCTAGTAATATCGGTTCATATCTGTGCCAAAATTAGTCTATTCCGATAGGTCGTATGCTTATATTGGCTGATACTATCGGCCAGCCGAATAATCGGTCAGGCTCTTATTTGCTTTACATAAAAAAACAAGGTGGGTAAAATTGATTGCAAAAAATGGTTAGGCTGACAAGTCAAAACATTGAATTTCCTATCAAATAACAGCCTAAGAATAAAATGTTATGAGATTTGATTCTAATGAAGACCATTCCGAAATCATGAACCATTTACAGTTCTATGAAAATTGGGCTCTGAGACAGATTTCCTGCTTTGTTTCAAACATGTAAGGAAACCCGGTGTACTGAGTAACACCAGCAGGCCCATTGACGTCTAAACCTCTGAAGGGCTGATGTGTTTGCTGTTACTTAACAGCTCCAGTCCCTGCTGGCATCTTCCCTAAGTCTTTCCCTTGACAAAAAGTGAAAGTGTTTGTGTGACTCATCCTTACAAAGACAGCGACTTTGACTCAACCATAGTTCCCTAACAGGGTAATGTTCACGAACTGGCAGAAATTAGTCAAAGGTTAGTCTATTTCGGTGATTTTCAACTTTCTTAACTTGTGAAGTAATGTCAGTTTGTTCCCCCTTACAGCTCGAGCTTCAAGAGTGGACATACAGTGAACACTAAAAGAGAATTGGTTTCATATTTTAAATGAATGTTTGTTGATTTTTTGCTGAAGGTATCTCATTATTCTAAAGCAGAAAACAAATCAGTGAATCAAAGGCATTATTTCTTTGTGAAAAAGCAACATTGTTACTCATGATAACCCTCATCATGCATTAACTTTTGACTCTTTATTTCCATTTACTCAAACTTTAGATTCTTCAGAGAGAAAAAACTGCACCACATATGATCAGTGATAAGACGTGTTATTATAGATCTGACTGACAGCAGAAGCTCTTCAAATGAGCACTGCCTTGACTCTCATTAAGTTTTGCTTACATAAACACTGTCAATCATTAATTGTGTGTCGTATATTTTATTGTATAAAGTAAGAGTTTGACTTTGGGGCCTTTCTCCATCACTGGGTCGAATGAGTGCTCTTCATCTGAATGACAGAAATTCAAGAAAATTCAGTGCATAAACTAGGCCACAAAAGGCTGACAAATGTTGCTCCTTGGGTCAAATATGTCTTCTTGTGCAAAGAATCTTTGGAGCAATTATTATAGTGCACTACAGTATTATATCATGGAAACTCGTTGCCTTTCAGAAATACAAAAAAGCACATCCAATAGCCAAATTTCCAGCTCGGTAATAATCAAAGTGGACACACAGATGTGTTAATCATCAAATTTCCTGGTCACAACGCAGAAAATCCATCAAACACAGCCATACAGAGTAGTGAGCCAGTCGTCCCTTTGTCCCTTATTTGTTCACAGCGTGTCTGATCAGGAGGTTGTGGTGAACCTTCTTTTCACTTCTTCATAAAAAGCAGAAGAGGTCAGGTGATGTAAGCACTTCCAGGGCCGACATAACTAACAATTAAAACCTGACACTCCTGACCTTTGCTTATTTTTGAAGTGGTGAGCTTTATATAACAGAGGGCACTTTTCACATTTTTGGGAAATGTTTCTACTTTTGTTCATCTATTTCCCCCATATTCAAAAAGTCAGTGGGATGAACAATGAGATCTACTGTGACTGTTGTAATGAAGGCTGTGTGACAGTGCTGAAAGTGAAAGGTGTAACATAGAAATGTCCCAGTTTAAATTAAAGGTCATAGAGCTTACAGTACATCTTTTATGTTGAATTCTGACTGAAAGAAATGGGATAGTTAAAGCTGCAACTCGTGATTGTTTTCACCCGACCATTCATTGTTTAATTGCACGTGTGTCCGTTATGTCTTATGTAACAAATGTGTCCATTTTGTATGTGTGAGTTCTTTTGTGTGCTGTCCTGTAGACTGTCCGGTGGGTGTCTTATCCTTGTAAATTTGTCTTGTGTTTTGTGTTACTATCCGCCTAAGGACTACGGATTAAATGTAGCTTTTGTGCTAATTCCGTCATATTTACATGGATGCATATTTCTGATATGTTGATTAATGTTCAACGTCCTAATTCAATAAATTATATAAATAAATTAAAAGATATATAATAGATTACTTATTGTAACAACGTTTGAAAAATGCCCTCTATCATTTCCAACAGCCAACATAACATTCAAATAACTATTTTATCTGGCCAACAGTAAAAACAAAAACAAAGAAAACAAAAGCAAGTGTTTAAAAAGTGTGTGTGTGTGTGTGTGTGTGTGTGTGTGTGTGTGTGTGTGTGTGTGTGTGTGTGTGTGCGCGCGTGTGCGTGTGTTGTATATGTCACTCAAGCCATAGGATTTCACCGATACAGACTACTACTCGCTGATTAATAAGGTCAAAGGGTATGAATGAGTGTATTGTAACATACTCGGACTTAGAGGATTATAGTGCAGACGATGCCACTTAATAACAAACTGAACTCATCTTTTTGAATACGGTTTCTGAGAGGAAGAAAGACTAAGAATTGTGGCTGAACCTTCTTCTTCTTGTTGCTCTGTTAAGTTTGGAAAATAAAGTTATTTGTGGAAATAACTAATAGAGTTCATAAAATACCACAATATGTTTTTATAAATGTGAACATATTCGGTACAAGAAAAAAATCAGTGAAGTCATTTTTCATTTTTTGTGTGTAAACTTGAAATACCATGATCCGTATTTATACAAAAGGCCTATGGCAGGAAACAATACTACAGCTACACACAATGTTTTCATTAAAGAGATACAATTGATCTCCTCTGGACATGAAATGTCATATTTTTGTAAATGTAAAAGAGAAGTTGTCCTCAGCCTAATAACTTCCTCACATAAAAACTGGCATTATAGCTCTGCATCACTGAATCAGAACTTAAACACAACGACATACATTGATTCAGAACAGAAACAACAATAACCAAGAAAATGTGACAGTCTGGTAAACCTCAGAGGATTTAAACTACATCCACGTGATTTATACCAGCATTTGCTCTTCTGATGTTGCAGCTACAACATGAATCACATTCACAACGTGTTTAATGAATCCACAGCCTCATTGACCTTGTCCGCATTTGTTAACCATGTTAATTAATGGCCAGATTTGGACAGATGGTATTTATCTGCATTCCACTTATGTGAGTTCTACGTTGAGAATACGTGACTTGCGGAGGCAAAAATATTGCAACGTCCACGTAACGCCACTAGATGGCAACATTGCACCAAATACAGTGACTAGGGTTTCAGGGTAAGAAATCTGCGAGTTACTGAAAGTGAGAGGTCATCATTAGATGAGCCATAGATGTGATGCACAGAAAGTAAAAACCCAATGTATTTATTATTTTGTTTAAATGGAGAGGATATATAATTTTCTGAAACTTTGCCTTTGTTCTTCATTTCTGTGATTTTCTTTTTGCAGCTTTGCAGCGGTTATACATTTCCTTAGATGTTTCAGAAGCATTATAAGCCCTCGTGATAACATGACTTTATTACAGTTATCAATCACATTTGGCAAGTCTCTTGTCTGCATATTGGACGTTTACTTCTATATTTGTCGTCTTTTATGTCGACCAGGGAGCATATTGTAAGACATAAGGTCCATTTTCATAAGCATATGCCTGATTTTTTACAACTATTCATTTTTACGAGTCTTCAATTCAATCGGGCCATTATTATCATCAGTCCAACCTTTGATTTACTCGAACATCTGCTGGTTGTGCACGAGGCGGACGACAGCGCGTACTGCTCCTTTCTGATCACTAACTTCAAAATGTCTAATAGAGTTATAACACAGAGGATTTTAATAGGCTTCCCATATGTGGACACTTGAATGAAAGTCGTATTCACTCACGCACACACACGCACGCACGCACGCACACACACCTTTACATAGTTTACATGACGCGCGCATTCCCGTCTGTGCGTAATGGCCGGATATTTTGTTCAAACCTTTCTGTCTGGGTGCCATGGAGTTAGTAAATCACAGTATTAACATGGCGGGATCATTGGACCCCAGTTGACATCTGTGTTTTCGGATAGTGAGACAGTGATATTTGGGCTAACAGTGTGTTGGTTCACGGGGATATAAATATATGCCACCCCTTGGGGCCTGGGGGGTTCGCGTGGGCCCGCATGCCGACCAAGGCAGACAGATCATGGCGCGAGAGCCGGCCACAATCAAACAAATGTGCTGAAGGATAGCTCTGAACTTGTATGCGTGTGTTTTGTGTGTGCGTTAAGCGCGCTAGTGTGAGAGACATTTTATCTCACGTTGCTTTTATTTATCACTATTTATTGTATGGTGTACTCACGTGGTGGGGGGCTCATATTTCTCCTCCCCCAGCAGGAGACATAAATAAACAGCTATAGACAATGATGAGGTGATTGCGGGGCTGTGGAGTGTAGCTTGACCGTTTATGGTATTTATCAGAAAGTGGCAGAGAGGCTCCTGAGTCCGCTGGCTGCACAGAAGATGTTACTTAAAAATGTCTTATAATTGCTAGAATGTAAGTAAAACTCGTTTAAGATCATAGAATTACAAAGTAAAGCAGACCATTGTAAATAAATTGCATTTTGCAGTGATTTTATATTTTCTGAGGCGCATTTTTTTAAACTGACCCCAACATCATCGTGTCAAACTGTTTCATTTCGACAATTCTTGATACAATCTTAATATCCAAACACGCCCCTCTGATAAACAAAAACAGATTCTCTCTTATTCTTCCCATTTCATTATATAAGAAAGCAAACAGTACTTATCGAGCAGATGGCCCCCAGACAATTCGATTTAACAATTTAGCAATGGCTCTGTAAATGATGAAGGGGGAACTGATGAGGGGAGCTCTAACACCCTCACTTATTGCGAAGCTGGTCTTTGCTGTGCACTTTTCATGCATGTGAGCCCACCGTGCAGTTTCACGGCTCTATGAGCCATGCAAATATTCAGTTTCACACTTTTTTTATTTATTGTCTTTGAGCAGTTATTTTACACTGATTGCAATTTTTGGACATTGGGACAAACCAGAGTTTAGCTGTAATCCTTGTATTTATGTTGGATTCAGCACTTAGTCCCGCAAGATTTCTGTAATGCATCTAATCAAAGCTCATTTCAAAACCATCCGGCTGAAACAGAAAAATGTGCGCTGCGGCTGCCAGGCTTTTTGGTGAGCTGAAACTTTCTTTAAGCTCCTAATCTGCCTGAGTTGATACTCTGAATGAGCACTTCGACCGTCGTTTCTTTTCCTGTGAGAAAATAAAACAATTAAATTCCATTTTAATTGGTCGAATAAAGTCGTTTTGTGAAAAAAAAAAATATGAGCACAAATATGTAAAATTCATTTTATAGATACTAATGTGTTATTATCTATTGGACAGATATATAAGCATTTTAGCAACATTAATTCTGCAAACAAAATTGATGAAACTCAGATATTTTCCTCTTGTGCTTTTGCAAGTGTTTATCATTTAAAATCAGGTTTTAGTTATGCCCATGATCGGACTCTGGTCTTGTTTTGCAGACATGTTGCGAGCACATTTTCATAGCATCAGCTCGAGTGTCACAGCAGCGAACAGACGATAGATGTTACAAGCCTTCACTCTGCCCTTTGGTCTCAGCGGGCAAACTGCGTGGATTTAACTAATGTTCTCCCATGAGTTCATGTTTGATGGTCGTGAATACATTAATTGTCAACTCTAAACACATGCACATAAAGTCAGAGCATACACACACTTTGGCACACACACACGCACACGGTGCACAGCTTCTGGCTAAGTGGCCGGGGCGGGACGCTGCGTGGGACGAGGCGGGGACAGCAGGCAAACGGGCGGGGAAGCAGCGTGCTGGTCGGGTTGGTGGACAGCTGATTGTCCGTGTTATTAACTGTGTTTGGGGGCGTGTATGCTCGCCTCATAGACCACGCCTCCCTCACCTACTAGTTCTCTCTCCTGTTTGGCATCCCAGAGATGGTCCAAAGTGATTCCTCAGGGAAGAATCGAGCGCAAATCACCCGAGCAGGAGCAGACGAGTAGCGGAGACACTGCTGCCCAGGACTGCCTTTTAATTGCGCGTAATCTTCCGTTTCATCATTCTGAGCAGAGGAGACGACTTTGTTAAGAAAGAGGTGTTTCATCTTCCTTGGTTTTTCTTTCTCACAGTGGACTGTTTGTTGCCAAAAAGTGACATTTTGCGTGTTTTTGTCAGCTGCACCTTGATCCGGGGGACTGTCGCCAACTCTGAGCAGCCTCTCATCTTGCTCTTCCCCTTTCATCGCTCTCACGTTGTTCATCTTCACAGCTGCAGCTTCCCCCTCTTTTTTCTTCTGGAGTCGCTGACATGAGGTGTAGCTAACCCTGGATGCTGACAGCTCCCCTCTTTCCTTCCACATGTCGCATCTTTTGTTTACTTTGAGAAAACACACGCGCAACTAAACGCCAAGTGAAATAGACCACGCCACTTTGCTCCTCTGACAGCGCGATCAAACAGACGCAAGAGGAGGGGAGGCAGGGAGAAAAAAAGGAGGGAGCCAAGAAGAGGAGGATAGAGAGTGGAGAGAGAGAGAGAGAGAGTACGAGAGAGATAGCGACAGCGTGAAGGTGCGTTTTGATGTTTGGCATCCACGAGAGCATCCAGAGGAGTGGGAGTAGTATGAAAGAGGAGCCCATGGTGGCCGGGATGAACGCAGTTCGGACATGGATGCAGGGCGCCGGAGTGCTGGACGCCAACACAGCCGCCCAGAGGTGAGCCCGAGGCGGAATTGGCGCCGCGCTGGCACCGGGGCGAGGACACCTTTGTGGGGAGGGAGAGCGCGTAAAGATCTGCGATGTTAAAGACGGAGCGAGTGTATCACTTGGGGCAGCTCGCTTCCCCAGAGGACGCAGTTGTTGGATAACCGATGTTCCTGCTTGCTTTAGAAGTTTTTTAGCTTGAAGTCCAACATGATTAAATAATGCGGCTAAAAGTGTTTTTCACATAATTGTGGACGGAAAGCACGTTTAGCTCTAAGCACTTTAGGCTCGCGGGGTTTAAACGTAGGCTCAGATTAACTTCGGTGTGCTGTGAGTTTGTGTTGAAGATTTTCTGTTAACTTCGGTGCTTGTTTCTATTTGTGGTTGTGGTAAAGCAGAAAATGTTACTTTTCAAGTAATGCATTCATAAATATATATTCTAAAGATTGAAAAAAAATGTTTTTAAATAAAATAAAATATAATGTTTTACAATAGAACCAAGTTGATGAACTTAGAAATAATAATATAACAACTTTGACTGACACTATGCCAGCATGAGGACAACTGATTCGTCTCAATTACTTTTGTGATGTAAATAAATATTTGTAACTATTTGGGCCTTTAGCTTAATGTTGAAACCTCTTTGCTCCGTTGTCGTTGATTCAACTGTAAATGGTGTTTGTGAACATTTGAGAGATGTCTAAATTGAATTATGCGTAGAAAGGAATATTAGAAAAGACATTGATGGAAACATAAGCGGCAGTTTCTTGCAGGTGTATTTTTGTGTTACATATTTCTGGAGTGAATTTATTTTAATCACCGTCGTTGTGGCTGGTGCCGGTTTGTGCTTGTGTCCGCAGCGGAGTTGGTCTTGCTCGGGCACACTTCGAGAAGCAGCCGCCCTCCAACCTCCGCAAGTCCAACTTCTTCCACTTCGTGCTGGCTTTATACGACAGACAGGGTCAGCCGGTGGAAATAGAGAGAACCACTTACATGGACTTTGTGGAGAAGGAAAAGGTGAGTTTACACAATTAACAAAAACAATATTTTCCCATAGGAGGCTTCATAAAAAATGACTTACAATAAGGTAATATTCAATACATTTTAGCGGGAGCACAGTGCACCGGGCTGTTCATAAAGTGAGAAATGATTAACAGACGCACACAGCAGGGATCCTACGTCCTGCAGACTTCATGGTGGGATCACTTGTGATTATTTTAACTTTTCTATATTATTACAAAAAAATCGAAGTTATTACAGTTCCACTTTAACAACCTCTAATAATATTGAATTTATAATGGTTGAGCACAGCAGGATGTCCGTTCCTGCAGGTGTTGTCAGGAATATTTATTTTTTTAAACGAACATCAATATTTGTGTAATATTGATCTGTTTGTAAGGGAGTGTTACAAGTGAGTAATTGCTGTTAGTGTGTCTTTAAGTAACGGCTTGTTTATTATTTATTAGATCAAAATGTCTGTAAACTCTTTCCATTTTAATTAATTTTTCAATTCGACTTGTTAAATGAGTAAATAATAAATATGTCAATTGATTATTTATTTTATTTTTATTGCAACATTTCTAAACAAATTACATTTCAAATTTAACAGGCCCATTCGTTTATAAAGGTTATTTTTCAAAACATTGGGATATTAACCATTTCCGTTCACAGGACAAAATAATAAATACAATGTGCTTAAACTGCAAACAGAACCTTTTTCCTCTCCTTTTTTTCAGTGTGATACAAACGAAGTGAATGAATTAAAATACGATCTGCAGTTGTGGAGACGGAACATGTAAATCATGTATAAATGTGAAGTGTTGGACGCGCAGTTAAAGTCCCAGGAGGAGAGGGGTTTGCTTGCTCTGACTCGACTCTGTTTGGTTTAATTTTCATAGGAAACGACGGGGGAAAAGACCAACAATGGGATCCATTATAGACTCCAGCTCCTCTACAGTAACGGTGAGTTTGGCTTCAATCATTTTTATGGAGCAAAAACAAAAGCAGTCAGCGAATGATCCAGAGGAAACTGAGGAAACTAATGTTTCAAGAGGCCACACCGTAGAGTGTTTTCACTTGTTTATTTTCGTCATGTTTTATCAGATAATTTCAATGTTTTTAATTATACATTATTATTTAGTATGACTATTTTTCATTATGCTATTATAATAACTATTAATATTGTGTTAATGTTGTGCTTGCTTCTTCCAAAAGTACAAGAAAACAGAAAAGTCAGCACACTCAATGTCCTTGAAGTTTTATTACTCTTTGAGTGTGCTCTTTTTTGCCGTTTTGTACTTCCAAAAGAAAAGTTATATTTTCTCATCAGCTACTTTTGTAACTGTAGACAATCCAAGGAAACAACTTCTTTTTTTTCAATCTTTTAAAAGTTATTTAATTCTATGTGCTCTATTGACGAAATAAAAAATGTTCTGATTTTAATTTAGAAAAGTGTTCCTTCTGCTTTAAACATTTTCATAAAAAAGGATTTAAATAAATGTTTTTAGAAATGCATATCAAGAAGGGTCAAGAAAGTTCATTCATATTTCACGTTTCAGACAAACTGACCGCCTGCAACAAATACTATAAGTTATCAGTAACAGTTTGGACTCATTCAGCTTTCATAAAGACTCACAGGGGAAGTCAGAATGAATCAATCTCGTGACATACAAAGTTGGGAAAGCAGAGCTTTAGATGTGATGTGACTGATGTAACTTGCTGGTTACATTTTCTCTCTCTGTGTGCAGGGATCAGAACAGAGCAGGACCTGTATGTTCGTCTTATTGACTCCATGACTAAACAGGTAAGAGGTTTGAATTCAAGTTTGGGTTTTAAGAATTCCAGTGTTTCGGATGTTGGTTTGAATGTTGCCCACAACTCCAACATCCCTCTGCCTCCTCCCCCCTCACCCTGCATGCCTGTGTCTGAGACCCTCAACTTCAGCACAGCACAGCCGGCGTGATAAATGACCTGTCTTACCTGTGGAATACATTTACAGAGGCCCAGAAAAGTAGAGGACATGTGTCCTCATACTCTCCAGTAAGAGGGGGTAGTGTGTGTGTTTTACTAGCCTCAGGTAGTGTATGTGTGTGTGTATATGTGTGTGTGTGTTTAAGGCTGTGTGATCGTGCAAATATAGTGTGTGAATATGTGGCTGAGTTGCAGAAGCTGTTGTGTGTTAGTGTTTGAGAGAGACAGTGATGCATGCCAGCTCACTCTTTGAGGACCTTGACCCTCATTTCCTCAATGTGAAACAGAACAAACTATCCCTGAGTGTGTTTCGGCCAATTCAATCACACAAAGAAATAAAGAGCAGCACATGTGGGCTGACACCCATCTGAGGGAATGCTTCATTTGGATGAATTAGATAACGAAGAAAATACGCTGTTTTGATATCAGCTCTTTTGTTTTGCCAATTCTGCCTCTAGTGCCATTAGGCATGGAGAGAGTTTGCCTTAGAATGAAAGGAGTAGGAGGGGATGTTGTTTGTGCAAATGCATGTGTGTGTGTGTGTGTGTGTGTGTGTGTGTGTGTGTGTGTGTGTGTGTGCAGGGTGATCACAGCCCTGGAGAGCATGTTGAGTGGGGTTGGTGGGGTAACCAGACTAGATTTTTGGACGCAGTGCTGTATGGACCAGATGGTGCACTATACTCCAGTCTGGCAGTCCAACTGCTCACTGTACACAGCATATAAACATACGTGCACGCACAAACACATATGCACACGCGGGACTACACACAAGTACTCAAAAGTACACACACACAAATTATTTCTCTCTGACTGTCTCTGTCAGAACAGAGCGTTCTGCTCAGGAGGACTGGATTCCCACGATACACACATTTGCCAGATAGACAACACTACTCCCAGATGAAAGACACGCGCACACACACACATTTCTGTTTTGAAGCCAGCCACAAAAAATATAAATCAATTTTTTTTTAATTTTCTGTGTCATTTTTTCTCCTTTTCTTCTAGGCGATCATCTATGAGGGTCAGGATAAAAACCCAGAAATGTGTCGGGTCCTGTTGACCCACGAGATCATGTGCAGGTACGACCAATAAAACACACCTGCAACTGTGATTTAATGATCCAGCCATCGTTTTTTTAAAGTGTAGATCAAGATGAATGCATTCTCACGTTAGAGGTGTCTCTGCTGGTGTAAAGATGGGGATGAGACATTAGCAGCACTGCTAAATTACAATAGAAATCTTATCATTTTCCTCAAAGTGGGTTGGGGAGCTGGGCCCTGGCCTATTTCTGTTGATAGGGATGTGTGTGTATGTCTCTGTATATATATATTTATATATGTGTGTGTGTGTGTGTGTGTGTGTGTGTGTGTGTGTGTGTGTGTGTGTGTGTGTGTGTGTATCCCTCTCATGTTCAGCTAATTAGGACAAGGAAAAGCTCATTACTCAAACCCATCCTCCTTAGTCTGTGTAATACACGCAGTTTGCTGTGTCCTGACAGTGAGCTATGTGCATAGGGGGATGGACTCAAATTACACATATTATATACGTATTCACACACACACACACACACACACACACACACACACACACACACACACACACACAAAGTAAGATATAGTAAAGTAAGCATAGATCTAACAAGCTGTTGCGTGCATTTACAATCAATAATAGCGTCACACAGCATGTCATTGTGCTTAACAAACCAGTTATTTGGAAATGCATGCTGTGTAACATGTAGGAAAATGGCTGATGGCAAAGTGTAGCCACTTCCTGGTTATCACACGAGGCAGTTTGGACCACTTGTTTTTATAAAGCTGCAGGAAACGGTCGAGATCAGAAATCTGATCTGGCTCTCCAAGCCTCCTGTCCTAAGGGACTCAAGAAAGTAGGGGGGAGGGTCAATCTCTCTCCCCCTTTTCTCTCTCTCTCTCTCTCTCTCTCTCTCTCTCGTGTCTTTCTCCATCCTATACACACACATACAGTAGGTGCACACATGTAGACACAGGTACACACACCTCAGCAGACAGAGAAGAACAGGTAAAGTGCTGATACTTTTTGGGGGTGGGGGTTGATGGCACACAACACACTCTTACATTGTGCTGCAGTCAAATGATTCAGAAAGGACTCGTCACATCAGTATGCAACCCCCTTCTACCCAGCATGCACTACTCCCCAGGTCCAGTGGGACCACTCTGTGACCCACTTCTGAGAGAGAAAACGAGCAAGCGAGAGAGAGTGAGGCGGGATAGAGGGAGGGGACGAGCACTGAGGAAAAATAGAGAACATAAGATGTCTGGTTGTGTGATGTCTGACAGAAATGGAGCTAACCTGAGCCCTGGAGGCTAATTCAAGTTTGTATCCAGTCCCATTCAAGCTCGCTGCTGTAGCTCCTCTCCTCAAAACTTTTCCTAAAAAACGCCTCACGGATCTCACCAAATGTAGCGTTAGAGCCCTGGTCTTACCTCGAAAAGCCCAACAAAAATCCAGCGCACGCTGATTCTTGCACTCCACAAAAGTCTCACGCCCTTAAACACCTCTTTCTCTTTCCTGTATCCCTCCACTGACATCCTCTCACTCACACTGCTCTATGTTATCTTTCTCTCTCGGTTGTTCCCATGTCTGCGACTAACTCCCCCTTTGCCTCCCCCTCCTCTTCTCTCACCTTCCCGCAGTCGATGCTGTGATAAGAAGAGTTGTGGTAACAGGAACGAGACCCCATCCGACCCTGTCATCATCGACAGGTAAGCAAACTTTGCCCTTTAACCTCAGATGATGTGACAACGCGCTGTCCTTGCAAACACAAACAAGGCATGTATGACTGTGTATGGGAGCTAACTGTAAATGTGCGCGGAATACAAAGGCGGACATTTTTCAGGAAAATACAAGAGATGCAAACATTGTGACGTTATTTTTATTTTCCATTGAAATATTTTTAAACAAGTGTTCTGGCTGAGAGAATAAATCCTCCAGGCCTAATAAAGCAGGCCGCAGGTTGTTTAAATCTCAGCAACCATAATTGAGTGTGTAGGCAAAATGTGTGAAACAGCAGTAAATAATATTCCAGTGGTGTGTGTGAAGAGGGGGAGTGATCACAGAGCGGTGGAGTTCTGCTTCAAGTGTGGTCAAGCAGTGTTTGTGTGGTTTGGCTGATGACTTAGCTGATGAGCAGTTAGGGTTGCAGCTACATCCTGATGTGTGTATTTGTGTGTGTTTCTGTGTATAAATCTCACTCAGTGCGGACTGTGGCTTGTCTGTTACTTTTGACACACACAGACACACTCCTGTACACACTTTACTTTGAGTGTGCACCTTTCTCCTGCCGTCATAAACTACCTCTGACTGATGCAGCAGCTTGCATGATTTATGGTCAGTGGGAACAAAGTAAAGCCTGGTAGATTTACAGTCCACACTGAGTTGTGTGCATGCGTGTGGCACATTTGTGGACATTCACTGTGAGGGAAATCACTTGTTTACTTGAATAATTGTCGGAGCATGCAGATTGAAGGCATTCTGTTCAGGACCTAAAAGAGCAAAATCTTGCACACATTCATCTTTTCTGTCTTGTGATCTTTAAACAGTCTCACAACTCGGGTAAAAAAAAAGTGCATTATGTGTTATTTAGGTTGTATGTCTGATTTGAATGTGTCACATTAGAGTTTATTTGTGTGTGTGTTTGTGTGTGTTAATGAAGCATTGACCTGTATTATCTGATGATCACAGCTGTCCTTTTCTCGCTGCGGCTCTGTCAAAAGCTGCTCTTTACCTGTGTATGTATGTATGTGTTTTTGTGTGCATGTGTGAATGTGTGTGTGAGCGTTCGCCGACCACGTTCCGCTCCACTGAAGCGGAAGGCCTCACCTCAGCGCTCCCTGAGACAGCTGCACCCCGACACGTGGACTCAGACAACACGCCTGCCCATCACTCTGTGCCACATTTCTTCATTTTTGTTTTCACGTGTGTGTACTTGTTGATTTTCTCATGTATGCACTCAGTCGTTGCTGCTTTCATGGGGGCCATCCTGGTTTGCTTCATTTAAACTTTCTCATCAGTTTGCTGCAGATTGAGCAAAGCCACCTTGGTGAAACAGGCTGCTGCAGAACAGCTTTCCCACACTGAGCATGTGTTGTGGTGGCTTGCTGGCAGTATTCCCCCGACGCTTGATGGCTCAGGTGTGAGGGCAGCATTAACGAACAACAAATTAGAACAGAGGGAGGGAAAAAACAGCAATATCTCCCTTTTCCTCTCCAGCGAGCACTCTTTCTGGACAGGAAAATAGGTCAGGTGAGAGGAGAGTGATTTGGGGTTGGTGTGGGGGTAGCTTGGTTTGGGGGGGATAAGCAGAGGAGGGTTCATTTGTTTGCTCATTTAGTACCAATATATTCTTGGCAGTTGTAATAATCAGGGATTCATAAACAAACAAACAACTGTGAGGGTGAAACTGACTCAATTACCATGAGTTCCCCTCCTTCAAATTCATAAAGAAATACCATCAGCAGCCCCTCTCCACCCTTGAAGTTATTTAGTTCGTTAAATAAGGGCTCGTTAGCCCTCTGCTGTTTCGCAGAGATGATTAGATTTTACAGCCCTAATTAGCTAGGCTAGCTCTAACTCTTCTGGAAGAGTAATGGGTCTGATTGCCTAATTAGCTCTCTCTCGTTAAGACGGGAGAAACAGGCCACTGCAGCAAAACCGCAGGAATGGGGAAAAATAAAGTCAGCTAATGAGAAACTTATTTGATTGTTAGGAGAACAAATCTTGTACAGTGTGGATCGGCAGCGCTCTGGGTACTGTACCGAGAGAATCTCTCTCACCACAATCTTTAACTCGCCTCCTGTGTTAAAGATACTTTGTTTGGGCTGTAAAGCCTCTTCAAGGAGCAATATGATACAGATTTTAATCATAAAGCATGTTTGTTTAGAGTATGAAATCACTTTTACATGTCTAGAATTTTTCCTGACTTTGTAAAACAAACTCCACGATCTGTCCTGTTTTCATGATTTTTCGGTTTAAATGGATGGTTGCAGCGGCTTTCAATTTTTGGTGTCATTGTCCTCTCTGACTGACTCAGATAGATTTCAAAGCACATCTGATTTCAGTCAGTCTGTGCTGAAGGTGGCAAAACGCCCATACTTAATGTTTTAACCTCTGAGTTGGAGCGATCGGAAATTCAGAGAGACCTTGGCATGACATGTTTTGTCTGTTCTTGACACTGGGCAGGGGAAGCTGCTGAAAGGTGAGAAGCTCCTGTGTGCCTCTCAATTTCTTCCCCAGGGAAACATGTGTGGTCCACTTTAGCCTCTTACAGAGGCAGGATAATATGAGGGGAGCCCTTAACCCCCCAGCTCCATTTCTACCCCATTGCCTCACTCCTGTTAGCACGGGGTTAATCATATGCAGCCACTGCGGGTTAGTCTATCATGTGCCTGAATGGGCCTCATATCACAAACACATTTCCCTCTCACCCATGTGCACCTTTTCTCTCTCTCTCTCTCTGCTTTCATTTTCTTGAAATCATCTTCTTAAAGAGCTTAATTTACTTACAGCATCCATATAATTGTGGACTAATCTCTTGTCCCTATACCCTCTTTTGGGGTATGACTCTCCCTCCGGCCCCTTGTGTCCTCTCCTGCCTCCTACCACCTGTGTCCCCTGGTCCATTTCCTGCCTGCCCAGCTCCCCCAGGCCTGCTGCAGGGTTTCCCCCAGGCAGGGAGAGCCTCTCCTGGGGGGGGGGGGACTCTCTGTGACTAGAGATAAGGATCGACTGGATAGCCCCGTGTATCCAATGATTCCTCTTCCCAGTCATGGTGCAGGGAGGGGTTGCGAGTGTCTACTTTACATGCACACAAGATGTTATTTCAGGTTTATAGCTGTTTCGGAGTGTGTGCTTGTGAGTGTTTGCGTTTGCACACACTCCTGCAGCCCGCCGTCGATGTGGCCCATTTCCTCGCATGCGTGTCTGTGCTTGTGTATCTGAGTTGGTGTTGGATATTTCCCCAGGAGTGTGTGTGTGTGTTGATAGAGGCCATTTCCTGGCGAGTGTGTGTGTGTCTTGAGTGAAGAATGTCGGGCAGGAAGTGCTCCTCCCGGGGAAGATGATGTCATAGCCATCAGTTTCCTGTTGTGTGAGCCAATATACCGGCTGGTTCTCAGCTTCACGGTGGGTAGTTAGCACTTGTGGACCAGGGTTACAGTTTTAGTTCATGTCTGCCTGTTTTAGCTTTACACCTGGTCTGGTTTAACACCTGATAATCCAACACACAAGGAAATAACATTAAAGTTAGCATCTTCCAGTGTTTACAGGATTGCAATTTCCAAGCTCATGCATTTTGCTGCACACCTTGTTTGTCACTACCCCCCCTCTCTGTGTCTCTGTGAAGTGGGGAACCCCCTCATTGTTTTGGTTGTTATGTTTGGATGCACTTCCTGGGGTTAGAGGTCATGTGTTGCCTTGGCTGGGCTAACGTGCGCTAGTGAATAATGTATGTCATTGACTTTATGTCAGCCCTGCCAGCCCCCCAAGCCGAGCCCACCCATGTTTAATTCATCCATCTCATTTGTGTGTTTGTGTGTGTGTGTGCCTGCAAATATGTGTGTGTGTCATTTAGAGGCCCAGTCTGCACCTGTCCAGCCATTAGCCTCGTTCTCATTTGCATTTGATGCTAATGTGGTTTACTGGCAGCGCCTTCCTTCCCCTCAGCTTAGTTTCACTTTCATATCCATGACTGTTAGTGAGAAGGTAGAAACACTTACAGTGCAGCTGAACATGCTTCTGACTGTATCTGCTGGGGTGTCTGATTGCTGGATGTTGAGGTCTTCATTTTTCCCTTTCTTATGACCAGGGTCTGTTTAATTGGAACTAGCATACCCATTTTTCCTTTTTATCCCACTTTGTTGTTTCTGTAGTGTCTCTGACCACCTTTCTTTAGCTTTCTATTCCCCTTCAAGAAAAAGAAAGGCTGCATGACACCCCTCGACTGACAGAGTCTCACTTTTTGTTGTTTCTCTGAAGGGGAGAAGTGATCTCTTCAGATCTTGCCTCGATAATTTGGAACAGCCCTTTTTTTAAACCATATTTTCATTTTTCCTCATTGACTTGCTGTTTCTTTATGGGGGAGACAGCTGCATTAGATGTTATGGGCGGCTTTAAAAAAGGACTGCCCTGAGCTGGCTCTGGTGATGGTGTAGGGCTCAGGGGCAAAGAGGCAGAGTTGCTGGCTCATCGATATGCAGGCAGAACTCCCCTCCCGCAGGTGCTGGCTGCCCCACAAATCTGCCTCACACACACATCACAACACACATAAACACAGATGCAGCTCCCTCACCTTCGGATAAACTTATAAACACTCGTGCACAAACACATGCAGAAGCACGCATGCGCAGTTTTCGGAATCCACAGGCGTGCAGAAATATAACACACACATTGACCTGCAGCTCTCTGCATCTGTTTGGTTGTGTTCTTTTTTCCCTGCGGTGGTTTACCCCCCCAGGGTTGGAGGAAAGCGCGGCCCCAGGGGACAAACGGCTGCGCTGATTGACAGCAGGGAGTTTGGAGGTCGAGGAGCCTTTAAAGCAGCGCTGCGTCTTTCCAATCCAGACCTTCAGCACTCTCACCCCCAACAACAGGCTTGCTTTAATTTGCCAACACCCCACAAAAAATTAACACATCCTTCTCAGAGTAAACACTGGTTTGTTTCCATGATATGAAATATTAAATTAAAACAAGCTGTTTTTGTTTTTGTGTTGAGGAAATAATGAGGAACACACTGAAATAACTTAGTTTAAGTTTGTGTTTGTGTTGCATTGTTGTGTTTTAATTCTTTCCCTAATAAACTGCTGCTATCGCTCTTTATAGGTTGTTAAGCTAATGCTCCCCAGATGAGTACAGGTAACAAACAGTTTACAAGGGCATTTAAATTGTAATTTCCAAATGTCACAACAGTGAAAAGTTTGGGGTATTTTTGGCGAGAGCTTCTGTAAATATAGCGCTGTTGGAGATTTATATTCTCAAACTGCTTTGTCATTACTGCAAGACATTCCCTGCACGACCTGGCCACTCTCCTTGGCCGTTCCCGCAGCCTTTGTGTTAGTGTTTGTTCTGTCCCAGAATGAAGGGGTTCAGCTGGCCAAAGCTGACCTAAATGAGTAGCGTCCTACTTCTCTCAGAGCTATTTCAGACCTTTTTGGTGTTGGAAATTGCAGGACAGAGAGATAGAGATAGTAACAGATTTAAATAGAATGGAGATATATTTATCATACGAAAGGTCTTATGTATGACCGTGTGTGTTGCTGGAAGTAAGGAAGGAGTAACGTTTTCCAGTATTTAGTCCATGACTCGCCCTAGAAGATGCGCTCAATTTGCTTTTCAAATGAGGCGTGAAGAGCGCTAGTGTGTGCCTCCCGGTGTGATGCTATACATTTGGAAGTGCGTGCTCATGTGTGTGCGGCAGGAGCAATGCTTTGTTTTCTCAGTGCTCTGATGTGTGTGGACAGTCTAAGTGCTCTCTCTTACAGCCAATGTGTTACATGGCTGCCTGTGTTGCTGCTCGTAATTGAATAGACACACCAGCTCCTCTCAGTGAGGGTACTCGGGCCTCCTTTCCCAGCAGGCCAGGCAAGTCTGTCCTGGTGACGCAGTCATGATATCAACCCTCAGAGATGATTCATTGTTTACAGATTATTTCTACTAAGTGAGAACACAGACTGGACGCTTCATGCCAGCTCCATATAACCCCCAACCTGGCGTCTCATTTCCTATACGGACCAGTTTCCGTACTGGCCCCTTTTCTGGCACTTTACCTCAGAGCTGTAGCCCAGGATGTAGGTCCAGGTGTCCAGGATGAGTGCTGGTGACCCGCTGTGCCCGAGCAAGACGTATAGTCTGTTGATTGTTTTCCATCAATCTGTCCAGGAAGAATGGATCGCTGGCCAGGCGCTGTGAGCGGGGCTCTCAGTTTCACACGCCACAATGGAAGGAAAACCTGCGCTGCATGGGGGAGACGGGGAGGGAGAGATACAGAGTGTGATAGAGTTGGACTCTGCAACAATTATCCTTCAAAATATCCACATCATTGTAATTTTTCTTTTTTTCCAGTTTGTATAAAATCAAAACAAACATTTATTCTCCAGCACTCATAAAAGCTACTAAGTTAGCATATCATTATTATTTCCAAGTTCAGACTACTCATATCTCCTCTTCTATTTGAGTTTCGTGACATTGAGCTTGACTAATTTGAGCTGCAGTGTTAAAAGACAAAAGGAAATCTTCAAGGGAGTGTCTGTGCTGTAATTAAACGTAAAGAAGCAACGTCAACATGCAGACAATTATGGTCAACAGCATTGTTCGATCAAAGGGACGATATATTCTTACACTCTAATATATTCTTTATACTTTGCATTAATCATCAACAAATGAGGCCCAAGCACATGTCACTGTTTCAGATCAAAAAGCGAAGCTGAATTTAAAGGCCTTTGTTTGTGTTTAGGTAACTGATGAGGGGAGACAAAGTAAGGCGTAGGCAATCGACAGAGACACTTTGTTGTTTTACACCGCCTCACCCCCTTTGTGTGTGTGCTGCTCACATTGTTTGTTTGTTTACCAAGTGGCTTGACCTCACAGGGAGGAATGTTCACTCGTTTCCTTTTCTTCTGTGTCTCCTTCTGTGTTTGTCAGATTTTTTTCTCCATCCATGTGTCGCTGTTCTTCATCTCTCTCTCTCTCTCTGCCCCTCTGTCTATGTCTCTTTTTCTTTGGTCCTCCCACTCAAACCTCCAGATTTAACTCTGAAGGTTTTTTGTCTGGTTAATCACACTTGGAATCTTCCCCCTGTGTTTGAACGCTCTACCTCGGCGGCGTGTTCTTCCTCGATCTTGGCGTGCGGAGCCGAAGAGAGTCACGCTAATTATCCCTGTTATTGGCTTCTCCAACACAGAGGATGTGATTTACATGAGGTGACATTCAGTTCAAACGTTCAGACCTTCGCAACCTTTTTCTGGAAAACAATTAACAGCACTGCTTCCTCCTGTACCCTCTTTTTTTCTCGCACTACACCACTCCCTCTCTCTCTTCCTCTGGCTATTGTCTTCACACAAACAGGGAAGATTTACCGCCACAAGGAGTGGAAAACTGTTGGAGTGTTTTCTAGTGATTTCTAGCTTGTTAATTGACAGTTATTTGTTGTGTGTGATATTCAGAGAGGAGTTTGGAGGGAAGCTAACAAGACGAGAGGCATTTAATTCGCTTTTGCAGGATTGAAGCAAAAGGAAGTCCTTAAATTGTGTCACGTTTGTACAATAAGCTTTTAGAACCTGTCTACGTTTCCGCTGCTGACCCTGGAAAATTCAAGAAAAACACTTGTATGGATAGACATACAGCCCACACACGCATGTTCAAACACAGAGACAAACTTACAAGCACGCCGTTAATGAAGCGCGTCTCTCTTCTGTCATGACGCTCGTGTTAGCATGACAAGATGTTTACACACACAATCACGGCCGCGCCTCTGATGTGGGCCAGGATGAAAGAGAGATGAGAGGAGAAGTGGAAGAGTAGGGGGAGACGTGGCGGTGAGCGCCGGGTATAAGGACTGCTTTTCTCTGTTTGACAGGAGGACAGTTGTAACAGAACCCCACTGTGAGCCAAGAGAGAGAGAGAGATATAGACAGAGGGAGGAAGATGTACCTGCTGGAAAGACGTTTTTTACCCTCCCTCTTTCTCTGAACTCAACCACATTCTCGAAACGGGAGGAAAACAATTAGATCCACCCGCTTCCCCTTGTCCCGCAGTGTAGATTACAAATGAGCAAACCTGGCATTTATCACATCACTACAAACATTTATTAAAGCCGGTTCCCCTCTAAAGCAGCAGAGATAACAGTGGGTAATTGCAGAGACTGGCTCTATTAGTTAAGTATGCCTAATGTCACTGCCTCAGAGCATTAATGGACGCCGTAGTATTATGTTCCTGCGCTCATTACCACCCCACTCCCCCTTCGAACAGATATACACAAATTCACACACCCTCTCCCCCTTTATTGACCCTGCAGCAGGAGTCTGTGCCACTCTAATGAGAAATGGAAAACACTACTCCGCAAGCTCCAAGACACACTCACACACATACACGGACACACTCACACACACATGCTCGACGGGAGCCATTACAAAGGGACAGAGGGGGTACAACAGTATAATCACACACGCCCAGGGAAACAATTGTGCCGTTATCAGAGTGATCACATTATAAAAGTTTAATAAACACCAAACGGCCTAATGGTGAATTAGCCTGCATCTGCCCTGTGTTGTGCCAGCCTATAATTAGTGATTTAACAGAGACAAACAAATGTTTTTAGCCAGAGATTTTCGCAGTCAACAGATTTGCAGTTGGACATTAATTATCTAGTGTAACCTGAATTAAAAGAAAATGTGTGTTTTTGTTGTTGTTTTGTTTTGTTTTGTAGTCCATGATCTTGACTTTGATTATCCCCCCCTCCGCCCAAAAAAAAAAGAAAAAGAAAAAAAAAAAGTCCCAAGCACACAGTTGTACAAATACAGAACCACAGAGAGCAGAGCTTGGCTCAAGCCCCGGTCTGGTTTTCTAAGTGGCACTTGAGATGTGTATGGAGAGAGGCGGATGGGTGCTTGAGATTGTTGAGGAGGAGGAGGAGAGAGTGAAGGGGGGACAGAAGAGGGGGGAGGTGGGAGAGAAGAAGAAAATAAACCGGAAGAGACAGCAGTGAACGACGTGGAGTCAGTTAGTCAAGAGGAGGGAAAAAAGGACTCCGCTTCGTCTCTCCTGGGCCAAATGAGCTGTTGTGTGTCTATTTTGATACATTTGTGTGTGTGTGTGTGTGTATGTGGGCATAGACTTTAAATCAATGACAATTTATAATTTACAATCACAAGGACCTATCACTTTTTATAGGGCCTCCATCCTTGCTCATCAATATTACATCAGGACCCAGTCTCTCAGTGTGAGGGAGCAGGAGGGCGAGAAAACGGCTGAGGAGAATATGGCTGTGGTCCAGTGTTTGTGTGTGTGTGTGGGACGGGGGGGAGGGCATCTGCTGAGGTTGTAGAAAACATTGCTTCCAGCATACACAAATGTGCAAACGCATACCCTACCTCACATGTGCGTGTGTGTGTGTCTGCATCTGTCCAACTGCTTTTGTATGTGCGTGTGTTTGTGTATATGTGTGCGTGTGTGTGTATGTGTGTGTGTGTGTGTGCTTGCCAGCTGAGTGACAGTTTGGTATTGATCTGTGGGAGGCCCCGGTGTCATTAGACTCAGTATGGACCAGCAGGCACACGTGGAGGTCAGGGCACGGAGTTTGTGTGTGTGTGTATGTGTGTATGTGTATGGGTGAGAGAGAGAGAGTAGGAGAGGAGTGGGGGGACCAAGTGTTCAGTAGTGACAGGCTCAAGCCTCTGAAAGAAAATCAATGGTGTCATAAGAGGAAGGTTTCCTCAAGCTTCTCCCCTTCTCTCTTCCTCTTTCTCCTCCTCCTCCTCTCATCCTTTCTCCTCCCTTTCTTTTTTTTTTTCTTCTCATGCCGCTCATCTAAAGACCTTACAATTATGCATTTATAACTCCCTTCTTCTCCATCATTTGGCACCTTTGTTTTTTTCCACACACCCACATTCTCACATAAGCTAGCACTCCTGGGTCAGGACGGGGGCTGCATGTGTGATGCATGGATCAATCTGAGGGGTTATCCTGGCCAAAAAGAGCCATTAGTGACAGAACTGATCCTGGATCAGCCCTCATTAACTAAAAGGGCAGAGGGGCTGTTTGTCCAGATAAAAGAAATGACCCCAAACCAGGGCCAATTAACTCAGAGGGCAAGGAGCGGCACAATTGATGGCATGCGTCTTTTTTGCTTAATAAAAGTTTCATTCGAAAAAAGCTGATTGGACTTTTGTTTTAATGTGAATTTAAACTGTCCCTCGGTTTTTTATTACTAAGGATGAGCACACACACACACAGACACACACACACATGCACACACACACGCACACGCACAGGGCAAGCCTCCACCTGTTCTCCTCTCTTCTCTCTCGCCTGAGGGGACGAGTATGGTAGATAACAGTTTGAGTGGGCCTGCTGCAAAACACTAATCAGACCTAACACTGCCTAATTAGCACAGAGTCCGCTGATTGGCTTACAGCAATAATTAACACAGGTGAGAATAATTAGCTCCCTATAGACCTGTTTGTGCCTGTGTGCTTGTGTGTGTATGTGAGTGTGCGCATGTGTGCGTGTCTGTGTGTGTGTGTGTTTTGAGGATGTTATTATGCAGTCTTAGTCCCCAGTGAGACAGAGGAGGCAGAGGGAAGAATCAAACTCATTACTGAAACCAGGCCAACCTGTGTTAGGTGCTCTGCTTTCCCACACCCAGAGAATTAGCCACTGAGACGTACACCTTCCTCCCATCTCTCCCCCTTTTCTCTCTTAATGTGTGTGTGTGTGTGTGTGTGTGTGTGTGTGTGTGTGTGTGTGTGTGTGTGTGTGTGTGTGTGTGTGTGTGTGTGTGTGTGTGTGTGTGTGTGTGTG
The DNA here is from genome assembly GCA_020745685.1 of Tautogolabrus adspersus. Lineage (NCBI taxonomy): Eukaryota > Metazoa > Chordata > Actinopteri > Labriformes > Labridae > Tautogolabrus > Tautogolabrus adspersus. Next base: position 12,030,867 of record CM036540.1, read on the forward strand.
TGTGTGTGTGTGTGTGTGTTTGTGCTTACTTTCTCTCTTATGTCCTTTCCCTTCAGCCCCCCCCCCCCCTTCCCTTTCCGATGACTGAAGGTGTGTTTGAGGAATCTCACCGCTAGGTGAACCTGCTAAGATAAGATGAAACACAGACACAGGGCATCTTTCTATCATATTCTGTCTCTCTGGTGGTCTGCTTCTTGCTTTTATCCCCTGCCCAACCCTTCTCCAATTTCTCTTCAATATAACAAGAACAAAATGGGATGAAAAAATGTTGGCAAGCACTGTCTCCCTCTCCTTATAAAAAGCTTCAGCATATAGCCTCTCCCTCTCCATAAAATTGTATACCGTCCACTTCATGAACTACCACTTATTGCTGGGTGTATGGAGGAGATATTGAATCATGCTCAGCCAACACCTCATGTAGCCCCTCCAAGAGAGAAACAGAGATGGAGATAATGACTGAGCAGGAGAGACAAAGAAAAAGAAAAAGAGGGACGATGTTTTGCTGAGAGATTGGCCGTCGTTCATCAGTCTGTAAGCAGCATGGTGTCCTCCATCTCACTCCTCCTGGTTATTTTTTGCCAAAGTGCCGCTTCTTTGATCAAGCCAACATCACAAAGTAGAAGACAGGCACCCAGACATTGAGAGGGGGTTAATATTGGAACACAATTGACGGCTTGTCACTTTTAGCTCCTAGGCACCAACATCGCAGAGTAGTTAGTAAGGTGCTCGAGAAAGAGGGGGGGCACACAGCTCCCAGAGCTTTTTTAATGCTAAATAAATTACTAGCAACGATGTAAATTGGTGTTTTCCTTGTGTGTGGCTGCTTCTGGGATGTATTTTTGATGTCAAGACATTTTAGAGTGGTTTAGGAGTGCAGGATGTACTGAATTTACCCCACCGAGCTGTGCACAAACACAGTTTTGCTCTCATTTAAACACGTGTGGAAGGGAGGAAATACTCACCTGACCACAGGTGCATAGCAGACTAGATGTTAGGCATATGTGCCTGACTGCAGCCCACATCTTTTTTTTCACACTATTGTTCTCCACTCAACTGGGCCCGGGGAGGTGCCAGAGGGGACACCAGCCTATAAGCATACACTGGTAGAGACAGAGTGGGAGAGGGAAGCTCATTGTTGGCTGACTGATCTCCAGTTTCGCGCCGACAAGCCTCCCAGTTTCCCTAGATTTTGTTTTTGTTGTATTCCTGCCTGTCAAACACTTGCCTCTCAAAACCGGCAGCTTCTACCTCTGTCATACAGGGGCTGTCAACATGGCGCTTGCACGCACTTCGCTCCACATCACAGCGAGTTGTACGATGCACAGAAACACACATAAAGATGTATGTATGAGCTAAATGGATGTACTCAAAGGGAGCTTAAACGCATACAAGAGCTGTAAAAGCGGTGTTTACGGGAAGCATTTGCATAGTGTTCATAGCACTTTCTGCCTCCTGTCTCCTTCCCATACACACACACTTATACACACTCTCACACACACGTTTATAAGCTGCACTTTCCCCCTCAAACACTCTCTAAAGGCGTTCCTGACTAAAGAAACAAAATGAAAGAAGGTTGATTGAGGCAAAACAAGGAAGGTTGTTTTTTTCATATTTCCTGTTTCAATAATTAATATGCATGAGTTTTATGGCCGCTTAAGATGCGATCAATTATTCATTAACAGCATGTTAATTGCATCCACAGTCGTGAATATTTAACCAAACACTAAATCAATGGGGTCGAATGAGCAGCAATATGGACATTTTATAAGCTTTGCCAAAATTGGGTTAGGCTTTAATGAAAATGCCAGAGAGCAGATTGAAAAGGGACAAATGTGACGAAAACTTAAGCGAAGGATGGAAGCTTGTGTTTAGAAAGCAGGCAATATTATAATGCAGAATAGTAAATTCTGTAACTCTTTGCCTTTTCTTCTGCTTTGTCTCTTTATTCTCATCTCCTCCTTTTTTAAATGGAGAGAGTGTAATCTCCTCATCTCTGCCCACTGTAGCCAGCCTTTTTCACTCTCAAAGACTCCAGACTCCTTTGTCCTGGATCTTTGTGTACTTGTGTGTGTGTTTGTGCATGTGTCTGTGCAGCTTCTGTTTGTGTGTGTGTGTCACAGCGGTGTCTGGACGTTGACATTTCTCTGCTTGGATAACCATCGCGCCCTCTGTCCCTCTGTCCCTCCAGCCATGACGCAGGGTAATGTCACCTGTCAGTCTCAAACTCTTACTTACAACCGTTGCCCCCCTCCCTTTATTCCCCCCCCGTCTACCTCACCCCCTTGGATCACCGCCCCACTACTAGCAGTCCAGCCATCCTCTCACCCTGACTCTAACTGGACCTCACCAGCATTGAAGACAAAAACCTCCATCTCCCCTTCTCCTCCTTTTGTCTTCCTCTGCAGTACCTCATATGACTCAATCTCCTCCTGCTCTTTCATTGCCTTATATCAAAATGTTAACCAGCTCCTCCCTCCCCCTTTACATTTGACCCCAGGAACCAGAATATGAAATAGGAAGAAGAAGTGCTTGTAGTGAATGGGAAAGTCAGGGGTGGGAAGTTGACTTTTTGTCTGGACCAGAGTGCGCCTGTTTTCAATTACTCTCCCAGCACAGGCGGGGTGGAGGTTTATGCGTTATATGGGAATGTAATTGACTATAACTGCCCTCTTAACATTAACCAGGTGTACTAGCTGAGTGTGTGAGATTAGGCCCCGGGTCTTGGCCATTAGGGTGTGTGGGGACTTTCTGCCTGTGTGTGTGTTGTTGTTGATGTATTTATACCCTGCTCCTGTGAGGTGCTGCCCATTAGCACCAAGTTTAAATCTGACATTTTTTCCTATGTGTTTCTGTGCACACATGTGTTTATGCGTGCATGCATACTCCCAGTACTTGTCCATTTGTGTACGTTTCATCATGCATCTGTCTCTGTGTGTGAATAAGAATGAAAGGGAAAGTTAAAAAAAAAAAAAGCAGGATACAGATCCAGGCCGCTTCAAGGGGGGCCTGACTTTACAAGGACAAAGTCAAAATGGGTCCATTCACAAGGCTGACACACTGTGATTTGTATGTATAGTGCTGTGCAGCCTGCGGGGCACTAGCCCAGGGGCTATCACTGACACCCAGACCAATGCACAAGCAGGGGGGAGGCAGTGGAGGAGAATCAGGAGTGTGTGTGCGTATGTCTGCTTTTGTGTGTGTGTGTGTGTGTGTGTGTGTGTGTGTGTGTGTGTGTGTGTGTGTGTGTGTGTGTGTGTGTGTGTGTGTGTGTGTGTGTGTGTGTGTGTGTGTGTGTGTGTGTGTGTGTGTGTGTGTGTGTGTGTGTGTGTGTGTGTGTGTGTGTGTGTGTGTGTGTGTGTGTTGGGAGAGAAGCATCAACAGGCTGTCAATCAAGCCTGGGCCACTGCCTGTCACTCCTCGATGGAGCTCGTCCAGGGGAGAATGGGAGTCCCTGAGACCCTAGAAAGAGGAGGGAGGAGGAGGAGGAGGAAGTGCAAGAGAGAAGCAGGGCGAGAGATGACTGTCTATCTGTCTCAGTGACGCTGGCTTGATTTGATATTTGATACCGAGCGTGTGGCATTTGAATGCAAATCTATTTTGATTGTCCCACGGTCTGAAAGGGTTAAGAGGAACCTATGGGGGATATGCATGTATATGTATCAGAGACACACACCCATACAAAATGATACCGAGGATAATTCAGAAAGGATTATATTACTCACCAATTCACTCACATTAGGCTTTTTTCCCTAAAAGCAATATAAATATATTTAATCAGAATAACTACAATGGATCAGAGGCTAAAAAAATATTTATGTCTGCTCCTGGTTGAAGTTGTTCTTTTTATGTGGAAAAACCTGGCAGTGTATGTATGTAAACATCCTTCACATGACTGTTTGAAAATGTGGGCAGGATAATTATTTTCCATGCATTGCATGTGGAGGGTTGTGTTTAAAAGCAAGCATGCCAAGTAGGTAGACGGACAGACAGACAGATAGACAGGCGGATAAAGCCTGTATTACTGCAGTATGGAAATGCGAGGCTCAGTTCTCTCCCAATTAGAGCAGTGACTTCTGAAATGCCATAATACCCATTAATTAGCAGGCTGCTATTTTCTCAGTGATATGGCTAATTAGTCTGCGAGGCTCTACACTATGTGGACCATTATTATTGGGTTGATGCCATGCAAACACACTTATCTAGGCTACACACACTCCTGTTGGAGTTGATGCGCTAACACAAGAACACTCTCGTTTGTATTTGTGGCGAAAAAAGGGGAAGAGATACACACGCAGAGCACATTGCAACAATTTCCCACAGCTGAGTGACCCTCATTTAAGTGACACCATTATATGCTTGTGTAGCAGCAAAGCAGAGCACGACAGAGCTAATGGTGAAGGTGGAATGATGAAGTTTCACAACAGACACCCTCTTCTTCAAACATGCTCCTCATAACATGTTATAATATACTGATAAAACAGCAGCAGCATCCGCCCCTCCCCGTGAGAAACTTAAGGGAAACATTTAAGAACCCTGTAATGACTCGGCATGTGTGTGTGCGGTACTCTCCCCCGCCTCGACAGTCCATCAGTGTCTCCCGCCGGACAGACAGGCCACTGACACAGCAACACCAGGCTGGGGAACCTTTTCAATCACCCGCTCACTTTTCCTCTGTCAGGTAGCAGAAAGGCGTGATTGATCTGTTGTTCTTCGGCGGCAGTGAAGGAGTGAAAAGAAGTTGTGTTGAATAAAAAAAAAAGAGGTCTGGCATGTGTGACAACCACTTTCATAAGTTTATTAATCATCTTCATCAATAATGCAGCCCTGGACCTGCTGTTGGTTGTCATGCAGCTCATGTGTGTGTTTCCATACGTGTGTGTGTGTGTGTGTGTGTTCACACTCCTTGCAGCCCGATGAACTTCATAAGTGTCCCATCACCACTTTAATCAAATTACTTATGAACCAAAATTGACAGTTTTCATTAATTATAAAGGATTATTCTAATTGCGATTCAAATTTATTCATTTAGAACAGACGGCATTCAGTAATGTTTCAGGAAATTTGCATATTAAATGGAGAGGGTAGGCCATTAGCTATGCTAATGTATGCATGATTCCTTATTTTGTGATTGGTGGGCCATATGTAGCAGGCTGGGGGTGTGCAGGTGAGGAATCTAGAAGGAGCTGTAATATGTTTGATAAACACAGAGGGATGCAAGGCCAATGTCCATGTCCACATATGCACACACACTCTGTAGGAAGCCATACGTCTCTGCTCAGTATCAATCTCCCTCTTTCTCTTCCCAATCACACACACACACACACACACACACACACACACACACACACACACACACACACACACACACACAAACACTGTTTCACATTTTCTCGCTCTCTCCCACTCCCTGCTTCCATATTCCTCCCTTAAGACCCATTGGTGGGAACAACTTTTCACCCGAGAACAAACACAGCACACTAATTAAGTTTCTGATTTCTGATCTTGCTGCATTTAGAAACATAACCTTGAGCCTGCGTACACTCACACAGTCATAGTTATGATTTAATACGGTGCTTAAATGGAACAAAAAGAAAGAACTTTTGCAAGCGGCACATTCATCCCGACAATGTATGGGGCCGGTCGAGGGTTGACACAATGCTCTTTATCAAGCTATATATAGTGGATGCATTATGCATTAAGTTTAACATGCACTTAAATCAACACTATTCAATATGAATACGTCAGGCCTCATCTAAGGTACAGAGGAGAACAGTTAGGGTAAATGACTACGCAGGGAGGCACACAGGCAGGCTTAAGCATGCAGTCACACAAACACAAACGGTCACACACACCCTTAGGCGGTGCTGCAGAATCTACCCCGGCTGATGACAGGGCCATTATTCACTGGTCAGTCCCATGAGGGCAGGGTTTGGGTCGGACAGGGGAGCAGAGCGTCCCAGCATGGCAGGACAGCGCTGAGGTGAGAGGGACCAGGACCCTTCATTACTCCTGTGGTCGGGGGCCTGGAGCTTTCTCTCTCTCTCTCTCTCCCTCTCTCTCTCGCTCTTTGTCTCTGTCTCCATCAGATTAATGGGCCAGGCCCCGACAGAGGAAGTGTTTCAATCAGCACCGCCTGCCAAGCTTGTCCATCATCCAGACAGCCTCTTATTCATCATGGCTTTGATACACACACACACATACACACACATGCACAGATGTTTATTTGGTTGCATTTCCCCCCGGTGCTCTGGTGTAAATCCAGGCCACAGGTAGAGATGTTATCAGCCTACAAGTTGTTGAACCCAGCTCTCTTTTCTCTTCTCTACGCCGTTCTCATGCAGCAGAGATCCCATTGCCTGTCTTTCAACGCTCCGGGAACGATTTCTCAGTTGAATTTTGAATGATCCTTTTCGGATGAAATGGATGAAACACAATTGGTTAAGTGTCTCTGGGACTTCTGTCCCCAAGCTGAGACTGGAGCTCGGGCTTCATGGAGAAGCGAGGAGCGATCTCTCCCAAGTGGGGCCTATCCCTGAGCGGCAAAGGCACAGCGCGGATCCTCCCTGACCTAGCGTCCCCCTCCTCCAGGGTCCATTTGTTCTGAGAAATATTTAACAACGGGGCAAATTCAGCTGACACGACATGCACACACATTGAGCAGATACGGACGAGGAGGAGGATGGGACGATGCACGGAGTGAGCTTGAAATGAATTTTTCAGCACAGTGAGATGTTCTATTTGAATAAATCATGACACTTAAGATAGACATGGGGGCAATATAGAGGTGCTTGCTGCTACTTTAAAGCGTAGCACTCCAAAGGAATGATGCTAAGGATGTATGTGTGTGTGATGTCCTCTTTTTGCCGTCTGCTCTCATGTTTCTGTATGTGTTTTTGCATGTTTCATTTCATGTGTTTGTCTTTTTTTTAATCAGATCTATGTATTCAATGCTGGTGTCACATTGTGTACTAGATGTTTCTCAAAACTGGGCCACTGCAGCCTGTTACAGACCGTTGTCCGAGGCCCAGGGCCAGGCCCAGAGACAGACCTGGTTCTGGATTATTAATGTCCCCCCCTGTGGAGCCAAGCCCCCTCCCCCACCCAGTGCCCCCCTACACCCCTGGGGTCAGCCTGCATGGCTCCTGGTGCAAGGCCCCCCTCATAAATCTCCCTAAATTAGTGTGTGTGCATGTGTGTGTATGTGTATGTGCCTCCACACTTAAACGTGTACTGCAGGCAGGGAGACAGGTCACCAAGAAAACAAGCCAGTCAGGCTCTTGGTTGAAGTGTCAGTGATGCATGGCGGAAAAAGAGAAAGAGTCGCATAGGAAAGAAAAACGAGGAGAAATGAAACACAAGGGGAGGAAAAGAAAATACACAAAGCCGGACCTGAGGAAGATATTTTGTTCTCTGACAGCGCCAGACTTCACTTTTACTTTGCTTGCCTATTTATCAATCCTTTTCCCCTGTAACATTATATTTGCTTACAAATATTTACACTGAATTTGAACTTGCTTCAGACTTCATAAGGATTGATTTCCTGAAAAAAATCGTAATGCTAATTGCTCGAATGCAGGATCCTCCACTTCTCTACCTGCCTAGATTAGTTCAACATGTCCCACGGTGGTAACAGGCGAGGGGAAGTGCTGTTGTGTCACTTAGTTAACCCTCGAGACAAATGGCTCCCCTCTGGAGCACAGTGAATTACACACCTCATGAAGCATATTAGGAGGCAGACACACTGCTTTTCTTCTGGAGATGATCTGTATGGCTGAATTGGATGGAGGGAGACAGAGAGGAGAGGGCTGAGTTATGGCATCATCCACAGCCATTTTTATTGCGCATCAGAACAAAACAGAGAGAGGAGGGGCGAAGAATAAAGAACTGAGGCACAATGAGACACAAAAGGCTGAAAAGATGAATAACTAGAAGTACTGATGAAGATAAAGCAGCAAAGCTCTGAAGTTATCTGTGTTACATTTGACAAGGAAACAACTCTTTACCTCATTTGTTACTAATGTAGGAAAATTATTAGAAAATATAACAGAATTGTCCCTCGGAGGCTTCCGTGCTGTTAGCTAATCGCGTAGACAATCTTTATCACCACAGTAATAATATTTAGATGCTACAGGGATTACTTAAAAGTTGTGTTTTAATTGCTTTCCTTGTTTTGTTTTTATGGGCAGAGGGTGATTTTGTGTTTAATTGCTCTAAAGTGACAAATAATGGCCGTTATGATATGATGAAAGTGTGAGATCATTAAATTACTATGGCGACCGGCTGCATGTGTTTATTCGTTCATTTTCACTGTTACAAATTTACGCCATGAGGCTTTGAGAGGCCAAGCAGTTATTTACACAAATTCACTTCCATAGCCATTCCAGGATTTGGGGGTAATTATGTGAGAGCAAAATGGTTTTATTTCATTTAATCCGGGCCGGCGCAGCAATTTGCAGGGGTAATATTTGTAGCTGTTGTGTTTGCACGATAAAACAGCTTGAAACCAGGGAGGGTCTCAAATACAAACACGGTAAGAGGGGGCATGATTCAGAACATGGGTGTATGTAGGAGACAATTTTGTTTATAGACGAGCAAAAAATAGTTGTTTAGAGAGAGGATACATGTTAGATTTTGAAACATGATTTGTTAGAACCTTAAACATTACATGGGTCAGAGCTATGACATGGGATAAACTGAAGTCCCCATTATGAGGTTTTTCTAATTTAATCAGTATTGTGTGCATGATAATTCAGTAAATGAAAAGAAAATGCTGTACATCACGATTGGTGTTGTCAATGAAGTTATTCTTGGACCAATGGACAAGGATTATGGGATATGTCCGACAAAAAACAATCGTGAAGCAATAAATTATCTTCTTTGTGGATTGAAATTTTAGGAAAACAATAACAGAAATCTGAACAGAGCAAATAAAATAGGATATCGTCATTATTTGTCCATATTTACTGGTCAGCTGTCAATCAGATTATCTATAAATCCTTATGCTAATCTCTGTACTATTGCATATCATCACGCACTGCTCTCTATCCAACCCCCCATAACCACCACACACCCTCTCTCAGTTGATCCATGTAAATGTGTGCAGCGGTGATTCCAGTCCCTCGGCTCTTGGGGAGATGAGACAGAGTACGGTGGAATCAACATGCCACAGTTTTGTAATGTTTCCGTGTGGCTGACTCCAGACACCTTAACTCTTGTAAATAATGAATCAGATGGTCCAGGAGATGGTGAGGACATGCTGACATGTGGCAAAGTGAATGAGGCATGCTGACTTTCTCACTTACTGGCTACATTTTTGCCCTCGCTTTTTACTCCTTCCCTTTTTCTCCAAACCCAACTCTTATATTTAACCTCCTCATTTGGCCACCTCTGACTCCAGTGACCCCTCAGTCTCCTGTATCCACTTATCCATCATCTGTCCATCATGACTACCTCAGAGGAGCAGGAGAAGGACACATTGGAGAAAGAGCAGAGTCGATGAATTAAACAGTAGGGCCAGCCAGGAAGGTGGAGTATGTTGGACAAGTAGATGTAGTCCACAGCTGTCTGCGAGCCTGCTCTCTGACCCTGAGGAGATAAGAAAGTTGGGAGACCCTCAGCCTTTGGGGTCTGACCGCCACTGTGGAAAAAAAAACCCTCCATCTCTGTGCTTCATGAATTATTGAGATATTGGCCTACAGCTTCTAAAATATACAGGAGGGTGGTCTGTCTTTCCGTTTGGATTTCAAGTACGCTCTACCTCGTCCTTCTGTCTATCTTTCTATCATTTTCTCCTCTCCTTTTCTGCTTTCCCTCTCTGTCTCGATTTTTCCCTTCTCCCCCCCCCTACTCATTGGGACTAAGCCTCTTGCACCAGAGAGATCGTAAATCAGAAAACAAACAAAGCAGAAGAAGGAGAAAAAAAAAAAGAAAGCAGGAATGAAAGACAGTTTGTTATTCACATCATAAGAGGCTTTCTCTTCTTTACTCAGAGAACAGCGTCTACCACTAACCAGCTGTCATGCATTTAAAAGTTGTCAGGGATAAATTCACCACTTCTTGTGTTACATCAGATGCTTGTAATGCGCGCAGCAGTAAGCCGGCCCTTGAAATGAGACAGAACTCTGATCTGTCCATTTATCTTCTTTGCTCTCTTGTTTCTTTTTTTTTCCCTAGATGAAGCAATTGTCCAAGGCTGCTTACTGTGTTTCTCCTGACATGTCTCTCGCTCTCTCTTTCTCTATGCGTTTGTGTGTGTGTGTGATATATCCGCTCGTGCATGCTTGTATCTCAGGCAGTTGGCTCCAAACGCGCTGCCCAGTGCAGAATCCTAGCCATAACAAATGAACAGTGGGTAGAAAATAAGACATATGAAAGAAAAGCTGAGCAAAGGAGTGATTCTCTCTCTGGCTGCTGGAGATCTGTATTGTAAGCAGTTTCAGCTGTCAGCACTTCTTTGAGCTACCTCAAAGGGAGGAGGAGGAGGGACGGGGGCCTTTTATTTTCCCCCCTTTTGAGGGTTCCTGTTTATTTGTACACGGCGCTGTTTATTTTCTCAGTTCATTTGATATAGTTTTTCTTTTTCTTTTCAGACAGACAAGAGAGCAGGGAGAGTGGATGGATGTTCACTACTGTAGTTTCTCTTAGAAAAGAAGAAGTTATCAGGCTTTGAGCGACGGGGTGGGGCCAGGGAATAAATTGTCAGATGTCCACTTTCTGCTTTTCAGGCCTCCAGTACCCCTCCCACTCTTATACACTCTCCCCCTTTACTCCTCCGACCCCCCCTTTCCTCACTCCCTCCCTCCCTCATTAAGTATTGATGTGGGTAGCCATACTTGCCATCTCAGCCTATTAATAATGCATGGCAGGTGCTGTTGATGTGGTCTCTCACACTGAGATTGAGAGAGGCAGGAATGGCAACACTGTGCTGCATAGTAGCTACAGCACAACCTCCGTCACACGCCTCTGCAGCTGGGGGGGGGGCAAAGGGGGGGTTATGTCTGCTGCCCCGGTGAGTTTATGGCAAGCTGTGACAGCAGCTCCGAGATGGATATACAAGGTAGCATCTTACTCAATATCCCTGGGCTGTTTTTACATCCCAAACTGCCTTAGTCATAAACAACTGATGGATGAGGGTGGGAGAGTGTATGAGTCCTGTCTGCCACTGCGGTTTTATTTGTTTTATTTGTGTTTTGTGGTTTGTTGGAGTTACTCACTTACACCAACTCATTTGTTTCTCTGTCTTTCTTTCTGTATTTGCAGGTTCTTCCTCAAGTTCTTCCTAAAATGTAACCAGAACTGCCTGAAGAATGCAGGGAACCCTCGAGACATGAGGCGTTTTCAGGTAATATTCAATTGTTGTCCTTTATACACTATGTGGTTGCACAGAATTTTCTTTCTACAGAGCACATATGATAACAGCGTATCCTCTCAGAGAACAACAAAAAAAAGGGTCCCTTTCACACAATTGCTCTCCTTGCTTTCCCAGGGATAAATCCGGAGACAAAAGAGATTACCATACGCACTGCTTATAAATTAAATTCAACATAAACAAAGGAAGAAACATTCTTTTGTCCTTTTTTAAAAACAAAAAAATAATCATGTAAAGTGCTACATACCCAAAAGAAGAACAGCAAAGCTTTATAAGAGCTCTCTTGCATAAATACTTTCTTTATTTGTGTAACATCAGGAATAAAAATACAAAACACCCCATTTCAGTCAACATGATCTGAACAATACACTTCCTTTGCATTACTAGCTAAACAATAGTGGTGACGTAATCATCCCCTTTACACACTTGTCTTAAAAAAGCCACCATACAGTACGCATGAAAATAAATGACCCTTGAGCTCCAAAATGTTCTACATATTAATAATTTAAAAAAAAAGTGAATTCATATAGGATAAATGAACAATGATTGGGCTATCTTAAACATGAAAGTGTTAACCTATGGAGATTCATTACCCAATTGTCTTGTGTTGCAAAGCATATATTAGCCTATTGTTTTGATTTTACAGCTGTCAACATTGTTATTTCAGTTCATTCTCACATCTCTCATTAGCCCCTTTTACATTGCCAGTTCAAAGTGGGACTTTTAGGACCCTGTTACGCCTTGCAGTATATGTAAAAGTCAGTGATGTCATAAATGTCATACAATGGTGAGACAATTTGTTCTGAGCTGCATTGAAAGTAGAAACAGAGGTGCAACATGGACGGAAAGGCATCTCTGTAAAACGTCATAGCTGGTAGGGCAGAATAGCTTCTGCCACGCCGTAATTCTACGCAGAATCACACCCTGGGATGTTAAGCCCTATGCCGCCTCGATGTAAAAGTACAAAGACGTAGTGATGGCAGAGCTTCGTTTTAGCACTAATTGCAGACTCGCTATTGGTTTCAGTGAGAAAGTTTTAAAAAGTTGACTTAAAGAATGTATCTTGAATGACAAGGAAAAGTTTGAAATATAACACTGGAGATGTATATGTGTCTGCTTGGAAATAAAAGTCTAATAACATTTTACAGGAATTCATAATGACCTGTTCTGGATTTAGTTTAACAACACTGCATGTCTATATCAGAGACAGGCATATTGAATTTCCATGGTCTCCATCTGTCCCTGGCTCAGGTGGTTGTGTCAACTACAGTGAGCGTGGAGGGTCATGTCCTGGCTGTTTCTGACAACATGTTTGTGCACAACAACTCCAAACACGGTCGTAGAGCTCGGAGACTGGACCCATCAGAAGGAACACCGTCCTACCTGGAACACGGTACTAAACGCAGGAACTAAACACCCAAGTTCTCTTTGTCTTCCTCACTTTCTTTCTGTCTGCTCAACTCTTCTTCCCCTCTCCCTCCCTCCCCCCTTTCCCCCTCCTGTCTGGCTCAGCACTCAACCCCTCCTCTGTCTCCACTCTATCCCTCTCAAACCTGCTCCCTCGCTTTCTGTCTTATCTCTCGGCTGCTTCCTCCCAGATTCTCACTTTCCTCTCCTGTAGGGTTTTTAACTAGCGCTAAGAGAGGAGCGAGTGGTAGCTCGAGCGAGTCTCTTGTCTCTCCCTTGTGGCTTGCTCCCCTCAGGTCTCTGCCTCTGGGCCTTCTACTCTGCCTCGTATAAGCACTATGTGTCTTATGAGGTCTGTTCTGCTTAAAGCCAACACTGGCTTTATTTCCTCGGAGACCTTCTTTTATCCTCCAGCCCTCCATCACTCCCCATCCCTCAGGTTTCAAACACACCCATACGCACACAAAAAGGCTCATGCACACACGTACACAACCCCACAGTGTGCACAGTCAGACCCAACCCTTTAATACTTCATAATGACATGTGCACATGATTTAGGAGCCAGCACTGATTCCCAACTCCCTAATCCAGTTATTTTCTCATTTCGATTTCCCAGACATTGGCTAAGAGAAACATATTTTTTTTTTACTTTGAGGAAAGTCAACCTCAGGGATGATAATGACAAAATACTAAGAAGGGATTTACATGACGGCCTACAGTAGATTGCATTAAGATTGAATGTTGTGGTTAAGTCTATCTAATGACTATTCTCCAGAGGTGAGGTGGACCACTTGTCCCTGCGACTGGTCTCACAGGCGATTGGAAAAGTTCACAAAGACAAGACATATTGGAGACGTCAATGAGACACAGAAAGAAGAGGATGCACAGTACGCTAACAGATGTTCACTGTGTCAGAGAGATTTGTTTGGGAATTTCCTCTTCTCTGTTCTGATGGCTGGGGATGGATTGAGGAACAATAAGAGTGTGAAGGAAGACAGAGTGGGGGTTGTGGAGTTGGAGGTATGATGAGAAGAAGGAGTAAAAGTAAATGATTGTACACAGAAAAGATAAAATGATGAAAAAAATACAGAGGTTTCTTTTGTGTGTGTGTGTGTTTTGAATTTGTGTGCAGGATACACAACTTTGGGGGGCCCATTTCAGGCGGTAATAGATGAGCAGTGCATAGAGTTGAACAGATGGCACCGAGGAACACCCCAAAGTATAATCCTATCACATGGATTCACGTTCCACCATCTGGTTAATCCACACACACAAACACACATACATCCTCACATGCACATGGAGCGCACATAATATCAGCGGCTGTGAAAAGGAGGCATCTTAGGCCATGATTACTGCCACAGATTGCTGCTTGGTGAACGTTGATCTCTGCGGGCCTATCGGGGGGCTAAATATCAGTCCAGCTTGTTGGGGAGGATCAACAGAACAGGGAGTCAGGCGAAGAGCAAAGGCCTGGCTTCAGGGAAAAAAAAGTCAGCCCAGTCTAAAGTGGATTATGCCGCTTTACAGAATTACAGCATGTCTGACAAGCTGCATATCTGTTAAGGAGAGAAGATTTAGCTTGTATAAACATGTATTTTCCCCATTGCTGTTCTTTTCTTCAATCACATCCAGTAATCTCCAAGTCCATAATACCAGCAGATCAGGTCGAAAAGCACATTGAATACCATTTATTGAAAATGTGGTTTATTGTTGGTATTCCATGTACTTTTGTTGGATAACACATAAAGAATATGCTTTAATAGAAAACAGTGAAAGATTATAAAACGCATTACAAATATCCACGCAGGAGCTGAGATGACCCTATCGGCTGGGCGCTGAGATATCTGCACAGATACATGGAGCAGCCCGCTGAGCAGGAGCTAAGTGTTTGCTTAATGAAGGCGGTGTATTCAGAGGGCAGAGCTACTGTTGGCTCTGCTCTGCTCCCCGGTCGCGTGGCCTTTGATCAGACACTCAGCACACCTGACATTTACACGCCTGCACGCTTTGCCACGTGTCATAAAACAAGCGCACCGCCACTGCCCTCACACACAGGGCAGGGGTGATGTTTAATAACGGGGTGCGTATAATCACTCTGATTAGTATTCTTCGCTCGCCCCCGACCCCTGGGAGAGAGGAGAGAGGTGTGTATGTGTGAGTGAAAGAGAGAGATGGAAAGAAGAGAAGGTGACTGTACATGGAGCTGTACACGGCCTTTATGGGCTGTCATTAGTTTGGTTAGCATCTAATCTATTTTGTGTGTTAATTTCACAGCGACCCCCAGCATCAAAGCCATCAGCCCAAGCGAAGGTTGGACCACAGGGGGAGCTACTGTCATCATTATCGGGGACAACTTCTTTGACGGCCTGCAGGTCATCTTTGGGACCATGCTGGTCTGGAGCGAGGTTAGTCACCATCTGAAAGAACAAGTGCATATGCTTGTGACCATGTGTGGTTGTGTGCCTCTTTACTATCAACCAATTTTTACATATTTTTTCGGTTTGGGCCCATTTTAAACAAGTCACTTTCTGTATGTGATCCCTGGTTACAGGTTATGGCCTTTGCATCATCCAATTTCTGAATATTTATAAAGCACCAGACCATACTCTGTGACACTGCCTAGCTCTCATTAACAGGAGGAAGGAGAAACTTACTTCAAAAAGGCAACAATCTTTAGCATGATGAAATGTAAAAAGTTTAACCAAATAGTGCCTTTTTCTTCTCAGATTGTTTCATTAGAGACTTTTAAGAAGTCTTACGAAGTGAAAGTAAAAAATATCCAATGAGAGGGGAAATGTAAAGAGTCAAAAGATGTATAAATTGTAGGTAGAGGAGAAATGTGTTTTTCTTTTGTATCACTTTAATTAACTTGTGACCCCATTACATGTGCAGTCTTTGTATCCCTGGGGGGGGGGCTTTGATCCCCAAGTAGGAAACTTCTGTTGCAAAGTAGTGCTGTTATAGTCAATTTATTAAGCTTTTCTAAAACTCTTTATCTCAAGTTTTCTTGGTAAAGTGCCAAACATTAGCTGAATTCAGTTTCTGAAGCAGTTTTGTGTTTGACTAAGACTTTAAACGAAATAAAAATCATCTTTTTTTTACTTACTCAGACAAACTAAAGGTGTCCCAAAGGTCTCTGTGACGTTATTGTTTCATAAAAAAACAAGTAGAAAAAAAACCCAGGTAACTGATAAAATAAGAAGCACATTCATTAATAATAAAAACATGCTCATTAATTGCAACCCTACTGTAAACATACACAACCTGCATTCCCATTCTCTTTCTCATTCTTTATTGTTTCTTCTCTCCTGTTAGTCCCCACCTGTCTTTTATTGTACTACTATCTGCTTTCTTTGAATATGTGCGCACCGCACTGTATAAATCTCTTTGTAGGGGAGCATCTGCCACATGACTAAAATGTAAATGTAGTGTATGTGTGAAATTGAAGGTCAGTGAGCGTTGCAGCTAAACAGCTTTCTCTTTAGTAAAAGAATAATTCTATAAAAAGCTCTTATATTATCTCGCTGAGAGGTGATCGAGGCCAGACAATGGTAGAATGAAAGCATAGCTAAGTGAGCAATAAAAGGGACAGAAAACACACACACACACACACACACACACACAGAGGAACATACACAAGGCTCTGGCAGCAGCATTGATAGCTTTTGAGCGCTGCTAGCTTTGAGTGCTAGTTCACTATAGCGTGCAGAAAACGAGCTCTCAATGAGGTCTCATCTGTGTTTTGTCTTGTTACCATATTCCTTCAAAGACCCTTCAGCATACACACACAGACATACATGGCGAGTGGCTCATCAACCACACTAAGTGAGCCTGTTTAAGAGACAGTGGTGCTTTAATGTTGCTAACGGCAGCTCGACATCCACAGTTGACAGACACAGAGACAGGGGCAGCAGAGACGGGCAGATTATACGCTTCCTTATACTGTGTAATAGACGTAGAGGAAGCTGTGTTTTATTCATAAACAGATAACTGCTTTTGAACCCCTTTAACAGAGCTCATGTCACCACTGATAACCATCCTAAGCCTCACAGTGACATTGCCTCAGGCTACGAGGCCACCTGAGGGCTTTGGCGCTAACACATCATTTTCAGGCTGATTATACAAAGAAAGAGAGTCAAAAGCTGAAAAGGAAAGGTCTCAGGCGATTCCAGAAAAGTCCCTCAAGCTTGTGTTTGGATGTGAAGTTTCAATGCATTAATTTTTATGCCCTCTCTGGCTCTCTGTAGCTGATCACCCCCCATGCCATCCGTGTGCAAACTCCGCCCAGACACATCCCTGGAGTGGTGGAGGTCACGCTGTCTTACAAATCCAAACAGTTCTGCAAAGGCACACCTGGACGCTTCATCTATACAGGTACCGGCTACGCACTAACATTTACTAATGACACTCATTAGCAGTGTAATCTACGGGGATAAAGTAGTTTCAACCTATATGCTGGCTTTTCTTATTAAACCTTTACCCAAATTCTCTCGTTTTCTGCGGGTCAACTTTCTTTGAGAGTATTGTGAGCAACACTTACTGTTTATCGCATAAATAACTTCAAATGGCTGCTTTCAGTTTTTTATGGCCTTTATATCTGCTAAGAGTAACCTGGTACATTCTATACATTGTTATCTTTCTTCACTTTTTACAGAGAAAAAATGTGCATGCTAAACAACTTAAAATTCAATAATACGACTCAATAGTTCAGTGAAAAGGCCTGCTGATGAGAGGAAGAAAAGTGTTTGCCCTCTTTTATGAAGCAGGTGAAGGTCAGGAGGAGGTTTAACCTTTTGATTAGTGGGATTATTGCGTTTTAACCCCATCGAAGGCGTGAATCACAAAGGAAGAGGTCCATGAGCAGAGTGTGATTTTTGACTGTGAGTGCAGGAGCATGAATAGCTCGAGCGTTACATCAGAGCATATCAGTACAGAGTTATAGCCGTGTGGTGAAAAGAGCGGTGGAGAGAGTGAATGTGAAGCGGTGATTAACCAATGTGAGGCCACGGGTCCCCGGGGAGACTGTGAATCACATAAATCTGTCTGTAATCTCAACCACTGATAGACTTAGGCTGTAAGCCCCGGCTGGAATTGCCAACATTTGACAAAATCACAATTGAGCGACGCGTGTGCGTAACATCACTGCTGTGCAATTTTTCTTGCATCTTGTGTATCATAATTGCTATGCATGGACAGAATCCAAGTCCATGGGTCATAATTATGCCTCTGTGCTTGTGTATGTATGGGAAAGGCTGCAATAGGCTGCCTGTGTTTGTTTGGACGGAAGTGTGAATGTTCTTCAAGTACACACACGTACTTTGACGAGTAACTGCATTAGTAAGACAGAGGGCAGATGGGTGGGCAGCCTTTACCATGCTAGAGCTGTCCAACAGCCCGCACTCTGCCAAACCCATAGAGCTGTGTGTGTATACGTGTATCTGTGTCTGTGTGTGTGTGTGTGCAGCCTTTTAATGTGCCAGACATGTGGGAACCGTATGCATAAACGCCCTATCTCTTCCAGCCCTCCACTCTTTCCCCTTGTCACATTCACTTATTCAAAACTTGCTTCTTTTGGATAGATTCTCCCTCCTCTCTCTCTCTCTCTCTCTCTCTCTCTCTCTCTCTTTTTGCCTTTTGGCTTCTATGGAGGCACAGAGAAGAATCTCAACAGGTGAGAGGTAGCAAGAGGTCATCCGCTGGGAGCTGAACACACACACTGTGATGCTACTTGCCAAGCGCCCGCACCTTCACGGTGACACAGTCAACCGTGACGAGGCATAGAGCCCTGCTCCAGTCTTCACACACTGCCATTGCTTTTTTCCCTTAGCAGGTATTTGTACTTCTCCCATAGCGTCTTCATCAGTGTTTTTTTAATCACTTTATGTCCTCATATCGAACTCTAGAACCTTTCGCACATCTTGAATGAGAGGCGGAGAGCAAGGATGACGGATATTTTCAGCCATTGATGAGAGTGGGGAGTGGTGGATGAGGAAGGAATAAGAGGAGAAGGATGGGAGGAGAAAGGGATGCAGGATTACCATGGGCCATGTTGCCCTCCTGGGTCTGTTTGGCACCAGTTTGAGCCCAGTTGCCAGTGGGTACTAATCATGGAGGATTGGCAGCACTGCGTGGCAGCTGGCAGCTAGCAAATACACACACATCAACACAGCACCACACCCGCAGACATGCATATACTCGTATATTACTTGTGCACGCACACATGCGCACACTGAATTACATTGGGGACAGCTGGCATTGCTAATCAACTTCAGCTGAGGAGAGGAAAGCGAGCAGCTCACAGACCTAATTAAGTCACTGCATCCCCAATATTGCTGCTACCGCTACTTTGCAAGCGTACCCAACACACACACACATATAACCCATCTATAGGTTTACTCCCCCACCCTCCTCTGCATGATCATTGATACTTCACAACCACCCGTCGTTGGATGGTAACATTTCAGCTGTAGTTCAGGACGGAGGAGACAAGCAGGGGACTTTTGGTACAGAGGAGATTTCGGAGAGAAGCTATTACAGTAATGTGTCCTCTGCCGTCTCTGAGGACTCCTCTGCCATTAGACTTCAGAAAGCTTCAATTAGACTCATCAAAGGCAATTAAGCTCTCCACTGATAAGAATAAAAGAATGTTTTTTTTTTCTGTTCTCTGCTCTTCCTCTGTCTTTTTATCCCCTTATCCCCCTTCTGTTCCTCTCTCTGCCCTCTGCCTTACCCACCTCTGGGGCTGAGAGCTCCCCCTAATCTCTCTCTCTCTCTCTCTCCCTCACTTCCTCTCTCTCTCTCGTTATCAGGTCATTTCCTCCCCCTCCTCCGCCCCCCTCACCCCCCCTGTACAAATGCATATCCATGTTTAGTTGTGTATCACCTTTTACTGGATTGCTGTCTTTGTAACATTCATCAGAGCTGCTCCCCCTTTTCTTTTCTCTGTGCAATATAGAGTGATAATACTCTCTGCCACTAGGGCCCCTGTGTGTATATGTGCTTGTGTGCATGTGTCTGTGTGTGTGACATAGGGATACTGGCCATAGATTGGGGGAGTTGATGAATCACCCTTGTCGTTCAAAAGGCAATCCCTCCCCTCCTCAGTATGCAGCCTTGTCTGCTTAGTGCTTCCACTACAGCTTCTGCTGATATTAAAAGGCTCTGCTGGCTCACATTAAGGCCGGCACCAAGCGCGGCAACACGCATCCGCACACACACACGCACAAACATTAGGGGTAGTTTTTCAGCGCTGAGTGCAGATTAGGTGTGTAGGAAACATCACTCAGCCGCTGCGAAGAGCAAGGGAAAAGACAAAAGTCAAGAACAGAATTTAAACCAGGTGGGATGCTGCTGACATTTCTCTCCGTCTCTCTCTGCCTGACTCTGAGCTCCAAATTAGTTTTAGAAGTGGAAGGAGGACTGTCAGTTGTCTGTCATTTCTATACAGTACAGACACCGAAATGAAAGGCAGAGGATGTTGCATGTTGGCACAGACAGTGTTGTAGCCATGAAGATGCTCTGTAAAGTTTAGATTAATTGTAACCCTCATTAAGCTGCTCCACATAGTGATGCAATCTGTCACACACTCTGACTGGGACTGTTTTTTTCAGATAGAGATTAAGGACTTCAAATTAGGAACATTTCTCATGCTCATATCATGATTTCGGTGCAATTTGTGAGAGAATTAGTGAGAAAATACACTCAAAAAAAGTGAATAGACCGACAGATTATTCTACATTTACATTCACAATAGATACACCTGCAATCACACATGACCATACACACACGCAGCATGTAGGCTTATGGCAATAAAAGTGGGGTGCAACCACAAGCCGGTCAATTACTTCTCTTGCTCCTATTTGTGAATGCTTCTTTTATTGAGCTTGGGTGGAGGCCTGTTGTTGATTAAAACGGTCGGTCTCCAGCTGGAGACGGGGCCAGCTGAGATAGCTGCACATGCTCACATTTACTGCACACAGTCTTAACAGTGAGGAAATTCACACCTCTATTTGAGATTGAGATTAATTTTCTGCACCATGTGGCTTGTCTTCCCTCTTTAGCAGCCTCCGTTCTTATTACAGGAGCATCTGGTCCATGATGATGATGTAAATGAATTTCGAACACAGATGATTTTATACCCCGCTGAAATGAGCGGCGTTCACCGGGGGGAATGATTTCTTATGTGTTCTTATATCTTAATTCAAGCGCACACTTTTCCTCCACATTTCCAGGATTTGCATTCTCCCGGTGTGTGCTGTCAGGTATTGTTAACTGTCGACATGCACTTTTTTGCTAAAGATAATTAGAGCTTAGGTTGTAGTAGCATCCACACCTCCATTGATTTGTCGGATCTCTTAGCCCCCCCCCTATACCCCCCTTACACCCTCTCCTCCTGCCTCAGCCTCTCCCTTCCTTTAGGAGCAAAAAGCTCCACTCATCTGTTTTCTGTGTATGAATTTCCAGCCATGCATTAGTCTCCCTGACATGTTCAAGCGATGCTTTATTTAGCTTGTCGGATTCTGCAAATAAACGCAATCTCTGGGTTTATGGAAAAATGGATAAAAATTAGATTGTAAGGTATTGATCTGGATTGTGAGTAGTCAGTGGGGGTGTTGTATATGTGTGTGTGTGTGTGTGTGTGTGTGTGTGTGTGTGTGTGTGTGTGTGTGTGTGTGTGTGTGTGTGTGTGTGTGTGTGTGCTTGTGTGAGTGTGAGTGTGTGTGGTGGTGAGGAGGGGGGGCTGGCTCTCATCTGTGTGAGGGGGGAGAAATGAAGCCGTAATTCAGGGCTATTGAACCCCCTGCCACTGGCGGCATCGATCGCAAGGCAGCGCTTATGAGATCACACCTGAGCACTGGAGACTGCAGGGGAGGGTGGGAGAGAGGGGGAGACGGAGAAGTAGAGAGTGAGAGAAACAGAGGGTTGTGATATGATCAGCTCCTTACCCACCGTCTGAGGGCCTGTTAAGGTGTTAACACCAAGCCTCAGAGCCAATTACCTAACCCTGCAAGTATGCTACGCCGGACGCAGAGGGGGACAGAGACAGGGCTGCCGGACACTTACTGAAGTTTCCCCTCCTCCTCCTTCTCTTCCACCTTCATCTCTCCTGCTCGTCTCTGCGTTTCCAGGACGCCTCCACCGTGCTGACCTCTCAATTATCCCTCAGCCCCCGCCTTCCACCTTCTCTTAGCGCCCCAAACATCCACTCCCCCTTTTCATTCTTCCCCTCAAGCTCATACCTCCAGCACCCCTCCACCCTAGTCCCCCCCGCACCCCTTCATACACACTCCCCCTGCGGCTCTGTGGGTTATTATAGTGAAATATGAAGCGGTGTGGATTCTAGGCTTCATGAAATTTCCATGAGCATTGATCTGATCTGATGTGGGTGATTGCTAGGTGAATCCCTCCAGTCCAGGGCTGTTGCTCATCTATTCATTTATTTATGGCAGTTATGTTTTACTGGCTTTGATTTGCTCTTCTGGAGAGCGACAGCTAAGGATTATAAATATACCTGTATGGGAGAGTGTGCTTTGAATCCTGGGAGTGTATACCGACACACCACTCCTCTTTCAAGGCAGGAGAGTTTTCTTTTTCTTCTAATACTAAATTTTGTTATAAATTGAGATAATTAAGCATTCATATACGAGCATAAAACACAAAGATAATCCCCAAAGAGACACAGCAAGGTAGTTAGAGGTGCCATTGTCCCCCACATACTCCTCCTCTGCTTTATGGTCCTTGAAAATGAGCCGAGACAATATCACTTCCTCTCTCAATTACCAAAATGGTCTCTTTATTTGTAATAGGGGGTATCTGTGTACTGTCTTGGGGTTTTTATGCTATTGTTCACTCGAGGCTCATTTGGCACATTGTGGAGAACTGATAAAAAATTCATCATAAAAACAAAAGCCTTTGAGACGAAAGAGAGGGGATGTTGTCGGAACAATCCCTTCCTCAGACTGCGGGCCTAATCCAGGGCAAATCCTCCTTAAGGCTTTACAGAGATCAGAGAATACGGAAGTAATGTCAAATATTTGTCCTCAGAAATAATTCATAGTTTATTTGTTGCATGTGATCATCACATTGTTTTGGCTTATTTTATCAGTGGACCAGCTGGCCTGTAATAATGTGTGTCATTCTTCTGAAGTTGAGCCCGCCTCTGGCATCTCTCGACTACTTTCTCTCTCTCTCTCTCTCTCTCTCTCTCTCTCTCTCTCTCTCTCTCTGTTCTGTATTTGCTTCCAGCTTTTCACCTTTCCTTTCTTTCACTCTTATGGATTACTGGAACGCTCCGCTGGGAGAGCTGTCCAAATACGTTTGTGTTGCCAAAACAGAGCATCACCAACTCTCGCTCCCTCTGCTCTCTTGCTCTCCTTTGGTGTGTGTGTGTGTGTGTGTGTGTGTGTGCGTGTGTGTGTGTGTGTGTGTGTGTGTGTGTGTGTGTGTGTGTGTGTTTGTGTTTGAGTGAGCGGCTCAGGAGGCGCCGTGGTGAAGTCACTAGAGGTCCAGCAGGACAGCTTGTACTCATAGCCTCTAGGGGCCTTTTTTCTGGGGGCCGCCTAGTCAGCCTGGCTGCTCAGATGTGAGGCGAGCGGGGCATCAGCCCTCAGGAAACGTCCAAGCTGCGACCCACGGGGAAAACAGACGGACGGGACAGACATATACAGGCAATCCTTACGCATAAGGCTGCTTCTTTTTAATGTTTTACACTAATACAAGTATAAAAACACAAGAAACACAGTCTGTACAGTAGCAGCATCATATAGGCTGTAGAAAAGAAGTCAAGACAGTTATGCGCGTTTACTCCCCAGGCAGCCCACAAAGAGACACAGGGGGGAGGAGGGTAAAAGACAGAGAGAGAGAGAGAGAGAGAGAGTACATTAGGAATGAATTATGTGGAGAGAGCACTTATCCAACAATCCTCCTCTGAAGTGTTTGTACTATAAGCCTCAGATCTTCATTGTATTTATTCTAATGTTTAAATATTCATGGTAAATCTTCTCATATTCAATTACCGTAGCACGACCACAGCATGCCGAGAGAGTGCTTTCTCCCTGCCGCTGGATGATTTGACTCTGCGTGCGTGTCTGTTTGTGTGTGTGTGCAACATCTCTACGTGTGTGTGCGTGTGTGTGTGTGTGTGTGTGTGTGTGTGTGTGTGTGTGTGTGTGTGTTTCTGTGTGTGTGTTTAGCTAGTTCCCCGGAGCGATCAAGCCTTTGTTATATTGGAACCAGGCTCTGTAATTGCTTATATTAGTCGCTGATCAACGCAAGACCACAGGACAGACACACACACACACACACACACACACACACACACAAACACACATATACACTCCGCCTGATTCCTGACAGTCTTTTTATTAACCACCAAAGCAGGCGACAGAGAGAGATTCATTACATCACAGGCAAACAAAGACACACACCAGACTTAATAGAGAACACCCACATTTTCAGCGTGTTTGGTTTAATATTGAAATATTCATGTTAATTCATCTTCTACCGTAGGAAGAGAATCGCTTGTTTCTGTCTTCCTTGAACAGTAGGTGTTTTCATTATTAAGAATCAAGCATTAAATGATTTTCTTGTCTCTCTTTCTACTTCTCCTTAGCGCTGAACGAGCCAACCATAGACTACGGCTTCCAGAGGTTACAGAAGGTCATCCCCAGACACCCCGGAGACCAGGAGAGATTACCCAAGGTACATTGCTCTCAGTCCTCTTGTGCGTATGTTTCCAGGTTGCAATTAATTTAAAGGAATCTTACTTGGTAACACTGGTACAGAGAGATATTGATAACTTCTAGAGTTTCATAGCACATATGGATATACATGGCACAAGGGCAGCATGACCTCACATACAGAGGAGTAACTGTGTGCTATAGACAGTAGGCTATACATGACACTATGTACGCACTAAAACATTTTTATCATATATTCATGCTCATTTTCTGCCCAAACAAACACTTTATTTGCAAAGCCTAACGCACAAGCAGCTCTATTCATCCTTCCACTGACTATAAGGTCATTTAGACTGGCAAAGTGGGAAAGGGAAGGGAGAGATGGAGGGAGGGAGGAAAAGAGGGAGAGAGGGAGGAAAGGAGGTTGAGGGGAGAGAGGAAGAGAGAGGCAGAAGCAGGTTAGGTGATCCATCATAGCTGTCCAGTCTTACCTCCTGCTGGGTCAGTGGATCGAAGTCAACCCCGGGTGGACTTTATTACTTCCAGCACACACACACAATTACACACTCACACACACACATACACAAACAGGCTCACACACTCACAGGTAGAAATGCACCTACACAACTCTTTCGCCTCAACGTGCACACACACTGCGCAGAGGGAAGTCACCATGAGGCAGAGATGAAGAGCGCAGGTAGAAGGAGGATAGAGAAATCGCTTGTCCTCGCTGTGTGTCATGTCTGCTGGATACAAGACCTGTCACAGTGAGTTCTGGTCTTTAGCCTATACCCCCCCTGTATCTTTCTAAATATCTAAGTGTCCATCCATCTTTTTCCTCTCCTCCTCTTCCTCCCTCGCTACGTGGTGTCTCTTTCTCTTCTAAATGAACAGCGGTAGCTGGCAGGCCCAGTTGTTCATTTCAGCTCTATTGATTTGTGCCTTTATTGAGGTAATAACAGTTTGTTGACCACACTTCTCTCAACTGTTGGCCTCAATCATGAGGGAGAGGGTGCAAAAGAGGGACAAACACAGACAACTTCTACTGCAACAAATGTCCAGTCTTGGCCACCATGGCAACACCTCTTTGTGGTTGTCTATCTTTCAAACAATTTTTGAATCAAGTTGATTGGGGATATACTGTATTCCAATCTAGTAGCACCATCTAGGGCTTCATAAATGGATAGTGTGGATTTTTGGAAGCTGCATTGTAGGAGGTACAAGAGTTAGTGTATTACCTTCAGTAAATGTTTGGAGTAGCTAGAAAGAATACTGAAACAAAACCTGAGCTGTGAATGAGTTCAACAGCTAAAGGTTTTCTAACCACTTGCAAGAAATCCACCAAAACAATCAATATCAGTTTATTACACAACATTACGGATATGTTAACTGCTTGACCTTACAGACAGCACTTTCATTGTAAATCAGTCAACATGCATATTCCTAGTCCTATATGCATACTAGTCTTCTGTGTTGATGCCCAGCTTCTCCAAACAGGGGCTGTGCTTACAGGAATCAGCTGTCGGGGTTTGGCCAAGGGTAGCATGGGCACCCCCTTAATCAGGCGGCTAGAAGACTCTATGGCATCTATATAGCACATATACTTTAAAGATATGCTTCAACATTTACACTGGGACTTTTGGGGGGTACATCTTTGTTTAAGTACTTAAGAACCAAGTCAGGAAGATGATATGTCGCAATTTCTGTTATTTGTCATTAAAAAAACATTTACTCAGCAATGTGGCATCTGTATGTCACCTTACTGTTAGCAGGTAAAGTAGATGTGATTATTGGAAATAGTAAATGCCACTTAGCCATTAGTGTGCGCACAAACTACTTCATGCCAATCCTTCATAAGTTAGTGCCCCAGTTGGTCCACCCCAGTCAACCTTTGCTGGCTACACCCATGTTGACTTTGAGTGATTCACACAAAAATTAAATCTCTCTTTAACGAACCCCAAAACATTTGGAAGGAAGCATGCAGAATATCTTTTTAAGTCTCTTCTCTCTCTATATGTCGTTGTAATGATCAGTGTCCAGCTGAAAACAGCCCCCATACTGTGTTGACAGTTCTATTCAGGCAGTCAGAATGAAGATGGAGGCACAGGCAGGCTGCAGGGTGTTTAGCTGAGGCTGTGGTGTAGCTGGGGGTCTGGGGCCAGCTAATGAGTGACCGCCCTGCCAGACGGGGCCAGGCTCTGCTCTGGATCAGGTTCCCCTTCCTGTTGACGTCTCTGTGGGCCTGACTTTACGGGAAGAGACCCTGCGCCCAGGAAATGGTCTCCCCTTACAGTGGCAGAGCTCGGGAGGCAGCATGGCGCTAACCACATTTATCTGTTTATCAGAACGACTCTGGAGCGCTGCCTAATCGCGTTTAGCTACTGGACAGATCCCTCCGCTAACGAGAGACTGATAGGTACAGACATGGAGCAGAACCACCAGAGAGTGATTAATCGAGACAATGGGAGAGAAAAAGAAGAGAGCGAGACATGAGACAGTAATTTGGAGACTCAGGTGAAAAGAGAAGGGTGGAGTTTAGATATGGAGACGTGCAGACAGACAGAAGGAAAGAGCTGAGGGCTTTAAAACTCATAGCTGGTGAAGAGAGGCAAAAAATGTTTAAGATGAAGTGACTAGGGTTTCACATATCCTCCCTGAACACCACTACGCTCCAGCTGCGCATCTGTTTGTGCCCTAATGCCTTACTCTTCTTACTCTTTCCTCATTTCCCCTCCTCCTCCTCCTCCCCATCTCCTTCTCCCCCTCCTCCCTCCCTCCCATCATCCATCCATCTACCTATCTAGCAATCCCTGGGAGGCATGTGGAGTCGAGGAAAAGCAGAGAGAAGGAAGCGAGGAGCGGTGCATACATACTAAAGAACCACTTACCTTCCTAGGGCCTCTACATCTCTCAATCACCTCGAACAGGCCTCCTCTCTGGTCTCCCCTCTTTCTGTCTCCTCCCCTCTTCCTCCCTCTCTGCCTCCCCCAGATAGTGCTAGTAATGGGAGGTTAACACAGAGGCAGCGCTCCCATTATTGAGTGAATTTAGCACCTCGGACAGCGCTCAACAATCTTTATTGCTTTGCTGACCCTCTCGTCATGTCCTGGGCGTGCTCGACAGCCTCCACATGTGCACGGTGGCTGCATGTGTGTGTGCCTGTGTGTGTGTGTGATATGAGTCTGATTGAAAGGCGGTGTGTCACGGAACAGAGAGCACACATGCTCCAGGGCTTGTTCACAGCGAGGGATACACTCAGGAGGGTATAGCGCACAGCGTGTGTGTGCGCAAGTAGAAGGGAAGGAGGGAGAGAGGAAAACGAGGGGAAGGTTGTAGGGGAGGGGGCTGCAATTTTCTGGTTGTCGCGCCTCCAGCATATATCCTGGCCCCGGCACATTAACTTTTAAAAAGGGTTTCGTAGGGCTGTAGGTGTCTACATCACACACACACATATAAACGACTGCCTAGAGTCGCACACTCATACACTCAGGGAGAGAAAAGAATAGAGACGGAGTGAGGAGAGAAAGCAGGGTAAGCGGTAGAAAATGAGCGCAGAGAAAGTGGCAACACTACGGAAGGATAAATGTTTGATGTGGGAAATTCCACTCGGCGGTTTTCACCTGAGCGATGATGTTCTACATTTATCACACAAAGTGGATGCAGGGCTATTCACTTGGATCATTACCAGGGTTAATACAGGGCAGGAGACGGGTGTGTCCCGGAGTTGTATAGCCGTCAAACTGATGATATGTTGTGTTAAATGAGATTGATGTGTGATCATGTGCGCTGGATTCATGATCCGCCGCTGACAGCAGGGGAGGAGAAGACTTAGAAAATGGTTGACTGATATAGAGATATAGGCTCATGTTTTATTCACAGATAACAGTATCTTACCTCTGCTCTCCCAAACTGCCCGGCTAGTAACAAAGTGCCAGGACAGGCCCATTTCTCTTCCTCTGCCTTCCTCTGTCGGCCTCCTTCCTCTCCTGCACTCTCTGTTCTGCATTCACAGCATAATGTAGGACGTGAAATGTAATAAAAGTGACTGAACTCTGTGAGCTGTCACATTCTTGATCAATCCCTTTTTCTCCGTCTGTGCTTGATTTTAGGAGGTGATCTTAAAGAGAGCAGCCGACCTGGTGGAGGCCTTGTACGGGATGCCTCATAATAACCAGGTAAATACTTACACAAACACAAAAAGACATAAAGGCAAGCAACAATTTAATTCACAGGAAATGATGTGTGTGGCTCAGCATAAAGGATGTTTCGCTGAACTCTTGAGGCAAAATGTTGAGGCAACCACAAACGCATACATGAGATGAAGGTAGCTTTTTTATGTCACGCTGTTGAGGGAACGAGGAGAAGTACAATGAAACTGAAGGAGGATAATAGATGAAATAGAGAAGTAGATGAGGAAGAAGAGGACACATGAAGCAGGGAGGCAAAGAGGAAGCGTCAGGAAAGATTTGATGAGTCTGTTAATGAGGCTTCCCTCCATTTACTGGAACCAATCCCACCACTCCCAGTGACCACTGATAAAAGCCACTCCGCCTGCAAGGTTTACATGCACAATATCTCAAGAAGAGATCTAGCGTTCTTGTGAGACCATAAAGGTTTCATCAAGGACACATTTCCTCTTCTTCTCATGTACTTTGCCACTCTTGCTGACCACAGCTGTTTTTTCATTTTTTCTTTGCAAGGAGATGATTCTGAAACGAGCTGCAGATATTGCAGAGGCCCTCTACACGACAGTGCCACGAGGGCACAATCAGCTCACTGGTCTTGGCAGTGGCTCCGTCCATGCTGGTATGATGGCTGTGAACTCCTTCACTGGGTCAGAGGTGGCACAAACCGCCAATCAGGGTGAGCAAACTCAACAGGAAACAATGAATGTGTTATCATGGGAGAAGTGGCAGTGATTTATCTTTTTCTTTTTCTTTTTTGGAATGAAGGATGTGTAGTAAACATGAGTAGTGCTACGGGGACATTTTATTTTTCATGTGGGAAATTTAGAAAGTATGATTTAAGAGCAGGATGAAAATAAGCAGAACTTGAAAAAGGAGGACAGAAGGAGTGGGAGGAGGAGGGGAGCTGGAAGAGAAAACACGGAAAACTTAAGACGAGGGAAGAACGAAGGTGAGAGAGTGAAGTATGGAGAAAAAGGGAGCCACGGATGGAGTACGATGGAGAAATATGAGTGGGTCCTAGGGGTGTGTATATTAGACTGGGGTCGGCCCCCGTCTGACAGAGAGAGATGTGGGTGCAGTCAGCGGTGATTCATCACGTGTATCAGGGGAAGGAGAGGAAAGCAGCCTCTGGATGTATCTCAATACTTGCAATGAGCTTGCCTCGCCTCTTCCTCTGTCCTTCATCTTCATCTGGAAACATGTTTTGGTGTGAAGAAAACAACAGATATCAGCTGTGTGCCGTAAGGGGTCTAGTTTGCGACACATAACGGATGCAGACAGGGAATTTGTGATTCCTAAATATCGAAAGATAGGCTATAACAGCAGGGAAGTGCAGCCTTTGTTGCACTAGAAAGCAGAAAATCCTGATGTTCAGTTCCAGCTGTTTCTTTTCTTTCTCCAGTGTCAGCACGTTGGATCTGAGATGTATTATTATAGTCCTCTTTCCATCTGGTCCTCTTTCTGTTAGCTGCCCCTGTAAAGCATAAAGGAGGATAGGGTCCTGTCAAAGATACTGGCTTCATTCTTTATGAATTACAGGAGAGCTGCAGAGGCCTTTTAGTGTTAATTGCCTTATCAATAGATCTAATTTTGGAGAGGAGCCAGTGAGGTTAAAGGCCTCTTGTTTCACTGGTTATATTGCAGCTAGTTCCCTCTTGTATCATTCTTTCTCTGCTCTGGTCGTTTCTTTTTTCTTTCACGTTTTTCCCTATACTGTATTTTCAAAGAATTCCCTTTTGCTTTTATTCTTAAACATTACCCGTGAAGTGAAAAGAGTATTTGGCTTTCTAATTCCTTTTTTTGTCCGCCTTCTGCTACGGCGCTAACACCTTTCCTATCTCTGTGTCCCTGTCTGTCTCTGTCCATAGGTTTCAGTAGGAGTACAAGCAGTGTGTCCCCTCATGGTTATGTCCCCAGCTCCACCCCCCAGCAGAATAGCTACAGCTCTGTCTCCACTAGCATGAATGGCTACGCTAACTCTGGCATGGCAACCTTGGGCACCTCGCCCAACTTCCTCAATGGATCTGCAGGCAACTCGCCCTATGCTAGTGAGTAAACACACCACATCCTAGATCTGAAACTGAGAGGGAAAGACTTAATCAAGGAAAGAATAAGCAACAAAAAGATTGAATCCAAGCCTTTTAAACATAAATAAGCAGTATTTCACAGGGAGTTAGACCAGGAGGTGCAAATAAGAAGTGACACAAAGAAGAAAGTGCTGCGGTTCAGCTGGCTCATCCATTTCTTTAAGAACAGAGTCAAACACAAATCCCCACTTTATTGGCCAGGGGAGCAGATCACCTGCACCCCTCCGCACCAACACACACCCCACCAGCTCTGCTCACACACACACACACACACACACACACACACACAGACACACACACACATTCACCCTCTACATTAAAGACCCTTGATTAAATCAATAAACTAATTGCTAGAGAAGCAATTCCATTTCAGTGCTTTGATTCCTGGGTGTTAACAAGTATTTTAACAGGCTCATCGGCCCCACACAGACACTTTCAATCAATGGCCCCTCGGCCTGCCTTTGTAGGTCCAATTTTCATTAATTGATTAGTTAGGCCCCTTCATAAATGGATTATGACTTTATTGCGAGGATTTGTCAGGAAGAGCCATAAAAGCTAAGTGTTGGATAATAACAACAATAAAGGCAGAAGCAGATATCAGAGGGCAGGTGAAATACGACTGGCTTGATTGTAAAATCACTGAGGGGGAAAATGCTCTTAGTATATTAGCAGACAAAAGACAAACCCAGGAGCTGTGGATGGATAGGGGGATGTCAGAGGGAGACCGGATTTGGGTTGTAACGATAACCTTCAACTAATTTTTGCCTGTGGAGTCTCATGTCTATAACTTAGAGCAGGTGGCACATTATAGAAATCCAGGTAAAAGCTATCTTGTTTATAGCTTTAATATCAGGAACTGAAGTATTATACAAAATACCAGTTTTGGAGCTGCTTGCAAATGTGCGTTGTGATGATGTGGACTTCACATATTTACTTTAAAGCCTGGTCAGATAACCGTTTAAAAAGAGAACACTTTGTTCTTAAATCTGTTCAAATGGACTGGTGATGGCCTCACTATTGATAACTGAGATTAAACGGCATTAACAAATCGCAGCTCCATCTCAAAGAGATGAACTGCTAAGGGAATAGAAAATCAAAAATGGAGGAATCTTTCATGTAGCTGATAAGCTAGAAGTCATCATCAAATGTGTAATTAAGAAAAAAAGACATGGTTTACAGAAAGTTATGAGATTTAACATATCAGTCTAACATAGAATATTAGTACTTACCTGTTAGCAACTGAGCTAACAAGCTCTCTTCCCCTCTTCAAGAAACGATTCATACAATGAAAATGGAGAAGCTACACATAGGGAAAACAAAAAAAAGCTCACTGAAGTATTTTGAATGAATAGAGCCAGTGTGTTCTGGCTTACTACCCTGTAAGATACACTCGCTATCTATAAAAGCTATGTAATCACAAACTAAGCCTTCGAAGCATCTACATCACCAAGCTTCTACACCCACTATATTTTGAAGATACATGAACAAATTGTGTGATTAGGCCTCATGCTTTGCACCAATGGTTTCTGACCTGGGGTCCAGGCCCCCCTGGGGGGATGCCAAAGATCACAGGGGGGCACAAGCACTTTCTGCTCGTAGGTTGTCATAATAAGACATATACATATTAATTAAAATCATGATAGCACACATAATAAATAGTTTATACAAACATTGTTTGTCTAGGAAACGTGTGTGTAGGCCTATCATTTAAGAGTGTTAGAAAAATGTTAACTTTTGACAGCAATGTATCCTATCCGTCTTTTTGTTTCCTTTGGGGTTTTAAGGAAAAAAGGGTTAGGGAAATCTGCTTTAGATTACTTAACTGGTTATTATGCTGGACATAGGACTAAAATCAGCAATAAAACACAAAGAAGCAGGGATTTTTGTTAAGCTGATGTTAACAGTACATTTGTTGCATTTTATTCAAACCATTTGCTCAACTGTTAACTGATTCATCTCTGCTTTTCTGTGACAATTGATGAACTGGTAGAGCCTTGTTTGTAACTCACCAAAAAACAAATTACAGGTACTGCACCCAGAGTTAGCAAGAGTTTGTTTATCAAGCCTTTGCAGGCCTCTAGCAACAGGATGAGTCATCAAAACAGAGTGATTAAGGGGAAAACAACTTTGGGCTGTTTTCAGTGCAAGTTTCCAACTTAACACATTTTTGTCTTAGCTAGGAATATCTAATTATCAGGTGATTGCTTAACAACAAAAAAAAAGGTTGCCAAAAAGTCTGAGCCAAATGATCTGAGTCCAAAACATTATCCTTCCTGCCATCATCCATTGATCAGTCCCTTTCTGCTCATCCCGTCTGCCCGTCCTCTGCCCTCGGCCCTCTCTCTAACCTCATCTCCCCCCTTTCCATCTTCATCTTCCCTTCCGTCATTCATCCCTGACGTGCTCCCTGTGACCCCCCCTTAATCCCCCCTTTTCCTACCCGTCTCTCTTCTCTCAGTCGTCCCGTCGAGCCCAACCATGGCCTCGTCCACCAGCCTGCCATCTAACTGCAGCAGCTCCTCCGGCATCTTCTCCTTCTCTCCGGCAAACATGGTGTCCGCTGCCGTCAAGCAGAAGAGCGCCTTCGCCCCTGTGGTGCGACCTCAGAACTCACCCCCTCCCACATGCACCAGCGCTAATGGTAACGGCCTGCAAGGTAAGCTAAGAAATGTTAGCCACCAAGCATTTATTTAAGTGGCACCCACAGACTGTATATAGAGATGGACAACATGGCAGCTCCCTTACAGTGAAACCAGACTATGATGCAGACTAGCTGCATCATAGGTCATAAACCTCCTCCTCCATGTTAACAGATGGGATGTGAGTCAAACTATAAAGTGACAGTACACATCAAAACAATTCATCTTAAACAGGTTTCTGTCATTGTAGTTCGTCATTACTGTGCTGAATATGTCATAGTGTTTATATTTGATGTCAATAGTGCAATCTGTCAGTGCCCAATGGGGGGCTACTTTGGCTTCTTTCCCCTTAGACGGGTCATCTATCTTTCTGTACAGTAAATGGTGACTTCCAATAATTGCAGACCTATTGTTTTATGCATAGTTAAATCAAACAAGATAACCAAGTCTTCCTCTCAATCAAGTTTTTGTTGTGCTCTTCTTCACCTCTTTATAACAATTTCTCACTTTTAACCCCACTTCCTCCTCTTATTTCCCTTTTCTTCCTCCTCTTCACTCCCCCCCAAAACCTTACACTCTCCTTCCTCACTGTAGATCAGTCTTTTGTGGACTCTAGCAAGTACTCATCAGCCACCTCTCTGCAAGGCCTGGCCTTCTCCTGAAGTACGTTATCCCTCTCCTATAATCTCTCTTCCTCTGTTTCTCTCCATCCGACACAACACCAGCAGCTCATGCCGCCCTACCCTTCTTCTCTTTTCTGTTTTTATTTGTCACTCTTGACTTGTCAGAGAGACAGCATGCCATATGTGTCCCATTTCCTGTTTTCACTTCCTACTTCCTGCCCATGCTCCAGTGGGTGTCTTTGTAGAGGGGGTGGTGCCAGACAGGGGGGGTTGTTATGACACCATGGGTCATTCTGTTCTCCCATTTCCATCGAATGCAGCACAGGGTCTGTTGGACTAGGCAGGATGTTTCATGGTGTTGAGATCCTGCGAGAGAGAAATGATGGATGGGAATCTTTATCAGAGCCCAAAGCTAAGCACTTCCTCACTTCCTCTGTCGGCGTTGATGAGTGCTGACCATGGTGACCCAAAGGCCATTGGCCACTGCGCACTGAACACACTGACACACAAACACACACACACAGCCGGAGACACTTAGGAAATAACCAGGGAATTAGTGGATTGAAGAGAGAGGGGGATCAATAGGGAGCCAATATGTTATATGAAAAATTCCTCACTGTGATGGCTTCTGTGTTAAAATGGAGTGGAGTGGAAAGGGGGGAGGGGGAGTTTGGATTGAGAAGGTGAGGATCTGGAAGCTAGTGGAAGGCAGGGGATTATATAAGGAGTTAAAGATTTGAAAAAAGCTCCCCAGAAAGACTCATTGGTTCCATTTCCATGTTAAACTATTGAGTGTAATTTCATCACCTCTGTTATCCCACGTCACCGCGCCTCTCTCTCATGTTTGAATCATGCTTCGTGATGCACAATGGCATTACACAATGTAACTGCTAACAATTAACAGTGGCAGCTCTTGCATGAAGCTATTCAGAAAGCCTGTGAAAAGTTGAATGATGCTGTCAGTGTGCGCCAAGTTAGCGCAGAAAAATGTTTTGATTTCGGGGCCTCGGAATGAAGAGATAATGAGGCAGAGTCGTCTTTGTTCGCCAGATGCTGGAGCACATTTCTGTTATATGGCTGTTGTGATGACAGATGAAACCCAGCAATCACAACTGACCTCTCTCTCTCTCTCTCCCTTTTTTTTCTCCTCCTTTTCCCCCCCTTCCACTATTTTCCTCCCCCTCTTTTCCCACAAAGCAGCGATTCCTGGGATGATCGTTCCACCCATGTAGAGGATCTGGGATAGCTGGAGATTTGGGAATGTTGAGAGGAAAAAGACACAGCAGCAGAGTCTGGCGAGTCTCTGTTATGCTCCGGAGCTGAACTGAAGGAAGTGAAGATAAGACGTTGGACTCTGTAAAACTCAGGCCTTTCCATTGGGATTTCATCTGAAGGGATTGGAGGAGAAAGAAGGAACGGCACAAACCTTTGTGATGTTATTCCCCTCTTGGTTGAATTAGTGTAGCTTCTCTGACATGGCGTTGGATGGAGTGTATAGAGACTGATAGTTTACCCACAGTGTGACACTGACCTCATGAAAGGAGCATTTATTTATCTTTATGTTAAAGCCTGTAAGGTTTGGGTTTGATTACTAGAGAGCCCCCACACCGTCTCGCAATCCCTACAAATCGCTCAAACAACACTCAAGTGTTGGTTTGGCCATGAAGTTTACATAATCCCTGTCACAATAGAAGATGCTTTCCTAAGCTCGGCCTCCTCGCTGAAACCACAAAACAACACACCGGCCAAATGGAACTAAGGTCAACAAAGAAGAACAAAAAAAAAAGGGAAATACACAAAAGAACAAAATCAACCCTCAGTTTTGCTGCTAATTATCCCATAAATCTAAAAGTTGTGTAACAAAATCTCCCTAACATCAGCGTACATGCCTTTCTTTCTTTTTATTCTTTTTTCTTGGTTTGTTAGTTTGAATTTTAATGAAACTGTGAGGACTGAGCTGTTTGCAATATGCTTTTCTGCTTGTCATGTGAAGAAAAATGGCGATGATTTAGCCAAAACTTTGAAGGGCGATTTTAGAGAAGACTTGAAAAGCCAGAGGATGGGTGCGTCCAGCCAGCACTGTACTGAAGGAGGCTAGCAAATATCAAATTAGAATAAATGCGTGATATATGTGATATATTTTTGTATATAAACAAAGTGACTTTTTTTTTCATTTGACATTTCTTTTTCTTTTTTTTTGCGATAGCTCTAGTTTGAAATGTAAACATTAAATGTCTTAAGGCAGCTTCTCAGTACAGAAGATAGATTTACTGTGTGTGTCAATATCTCATCTGCTAAACATGAGAAACATGGATTTGGATACAAAAAGGGGATTCCTGTAAAATATCCTATAAATAATGTATTTATCCCTTATATTTGTACATTGCCTCTCACCCTCGTTTAGTTGTGTCGTGTAAGTTTAATACAGTAAGTGAACATATTTCACAGTGTTTGGTTTCATTATTTACTGTTGTCTCACACTATTTAAATGTGACTTTTTTTATCTCTTTTGATTTGTTTTGTATGTCGATTGTTTTGCGTTGCTATTCATGCTTTCATTTGTTGATTTCAAAACATGCCATTGTCTATTTTTGTATTATTTGTAAGTTAATAAAAAAGTTCAGTTTTTTTTCCTTATGAAAATGTTTATTGTATGGCAAAAAGTAGCATCTTATTCAGAGTATTTGGTTGAAGTAGATTTTTTAAGAATATATACACACATTAATATATACTGTAAATCTATATCTTTTTGTTTGAACTCTTTGAGGCTTTCAGATTGAAACTGTTCTTGAGCTGATAATATGCATGGGTTCTTCTCTTGAGTGACACTTTCTTTTTTTGTGTGTGCAAACCAAGAGATCTAAGAGATTGCTCTGTGTTTTTCTTTCTTTGAGTTCCTCTTTTTTCCCCTCTGTTCTTTCTTTTCCTGCGTTATTTATGCCTGCTTACAGACTGTATCTATATACTCTTTTTTTTCTGTCACTGTAATCTTTACCAGCAGTCTAGATGCCTTAACAATGCAAACCCATTCTTCATTCAATCACGTGTACAGTTTTCTACCCTGACCACAATTGTCTATTGCCACAGAGGAATTCATGGGAACTTGGGGACAAAGCACAAACCCACTCTGTTTGGTGGTGAAGCCAGACTAGAATACAAAGAGCCATAATTCAACAATCACACACACCCCGATGTACTATAATACTACAGCAATGGCACGCTTTGAAGGACGCTCAGAGGCCTGTCCCAGCTGTGCATATTGCACTTTTGTCTTTTTTGTAGCGATTATGTAGCTTTTCTCTGATTAATGAAATCATTCAAACCGCATGTTGGTAATATTTCTCATTAACCACAGGATCACAGCAGTGTGGCAACACAACGCTGAGTTAATTGTAGTACAAAGGGGCACACAGCGGAGATAAGCACTGTCACAGCACAATTTTAATCTCAAACATGAACTCGTAGGTCGGACTCCGGTCTCTGACAGTCGATCCCCTTTCTCCCTGTATCAGCCTTCAGACAAAACGGCTTCATTACAAGCTAAACAGAACAAGAAGAAGTGAGGGAGCATGAAAGTGAGCTCCTCGGCCCCTCAGCCATTTCTGTAGTCTTTTCTTTGTGTCTGCCGTGTGTCTTCAAGCTGTTGCTGGACAGAGAATAGGGCTTTTCTCTTTGCTTTTCTTTCCTAGAGACTGGTTTTGTAAAGTGGCTAGAAAGGAGCGTTTAAACAGAGGCGCCTGCTGACGGACGAGTGTTTTTCAGGCACTTATGTGCCCGCACTGGTCAGGCTGGTGCGGGAGGGGCCACACCATATCTGTTTCAAATGAACTACAGAGGTCTGTTGTCATACAATGGCTTCTTTGTAAGCAAAGTTCCATCCTGATTATGAATATTGGTAATGGGTGACAAAGTTTTGTATTTAGGTAAAAAACAAAAAAAGATGCAAACCAAATAGCTGGTGTCTATTTTTTCCTCTGTTTTGTCTTAGACTGCAAATACACTGAACAGCTCTATGATATAAGGGAAGGAAAAAAAATTCTACTGTATAGATTGTTATTGTTTTTGATGAAATTGAGCTGTAAGATAACTTTTGGACTCTCACAATGTTGAATTAAAGTTACCTCTTGTCTGTGACATTGTCAGTTGTCATTTTGTCATTTTGAATGCAGCGTTCGATCTTCGTGAAACAATTGCACAAAATACACATTTAGGTTCTTTCAACTCATAAAATTCAAGAAAAAGTGTTTATGTCTTTTTAGTTATTTATATTTTATGGCTTTAAACATTAGGCTCTACATTTTTGTCAGGCAGTTTCCTAAGAAAAAGAGAGCTGGCTAATACTAATTCCACAGGTCAGAAACAGGCCTGCATCCCCTCCCCCTCTAGGCTCCTCTCTCTAATGAATCTAATTCATTAATGCATTACTGATGGCATGGTGAACATGGTTAGCCTGACAAGTTTCCTCCTAAACATATTAGTTAATGATGATTCCAAGGTTATTAATTGTGAACGCACCAGCCCACCATAATTGAGTCATCATTTGCATACCCGGTCATCAGCAGAAAATTAATTAATTTTTTATTTTTTGCATATCTAATTTAGGAGGCTGCGATTGGATTAGCTCATGAAAATAGCGGATCCCAGGATTCTGCTGACCTCACAGTGTTCCAGGGTCTCTGCGGTAACTAGAGGCTTCCGTAGCGCTGAGGGGGGTGGAGTGGGACGACCTGAAAGTACTGATGAAATAAGGACTCGTAAACACAGTGTGTGCTGGTGTGTGTTTGCCTCTTTAATTGCCCATAGGTTCATAACTGCTCAGGGCTTTTTTTCTCGCATACATCTAATAACAGAGTTGATAGTTTGCTGACAAACAGTAAAGTGGGTTGTGTAGTGAGCACGATTGAGCAGTAAGGGGTGGGATATTGAATCATGGAGGTTACACACTCAGTGCCGGGGAAAATGAGTCCTGGAGCCTAATGTTTTTGATTAGCGAGCCGAGTCACAACCATGCAGCTCAAGGGATTCTACTTCCTCCAAATGCGGCCTGTATTGCAACACACACATACACACTCATAAATCATAAATACACACAGACAAAAGGTGAACCCATTTTGCTCTTTATTTCCAGCAGCTTTTCAGGCCTGGATAGACTGGTCAGTGTGGGAGGAGGACAATAGGAGTGGGAGGCGGAGGGCAGTGTGGAGCCAGCAGACCTCAGGCCTCAGGAGACGTAACATTAAAGACGCTATTCCTGGAGAACCTCGGCTCTTCTGCGTACAGAAGGCAAAGGCTCCCCACATCAAGAGAGATGCTGTTCAGGAGCTTCTCTGCCACTAGTATCTTAATGAAATATATTAATGCACATATTCCTCAACATCTCTCGCTCTCCTCCTCCTCCTCCTCCTTTTATTTCATTCTCCTCCCTGCATGGACACATGAAGGGAGGAAGAGTGCATAGAGAGAGAGGGAGAGGCATATTTGAAAGAAAAGCAGGAGTCCCCATGGGGATCCCGGATAAAGAAAGGAGAGGAAAGAAATGGTAAGGAGAGAGGATGGGATGGGAGTTGGAGGGGGGCTGAGTTTAAGGGGGGGTATTTAGAATGGAGGCAGACATAGACAAGGAGAGGAGGGATGAATAGTAATAATACTCTATGTTAGAAAAAAAACAGCAATGGACAGTATACAGAAATGAAGTGGCCTTCCCCACTGCAATGTGCGTGTGTTTACAGGTCCATGCATGCTCCTTACATGCAAAAACACTCGCAGGCAAACCCAGAATGAGTGTGCACTCACTTTCAGGTTTGCGCTATGGCTTATATGAAGGTGTGTGGTCGTTTCCCACAGTAATTATCCTCGCTGACTGTGGGTGTCTGTCTATGATCTGTGTGCTACCTGTCAGAGGGAGCCTGGCAGAGCCTATGCTTTATATTCCCTGTAATTGCTGCTGCTAATTTACTGTGCGTTGGCCTAATGAGTAGGGAGGTGAGGGGCTGGGGTATGTAATGGATGTTAGAGAGATAGCGATAGAGAGATGGATTTCACCACTGCCGGCAGAGAGAGAGAGAGAGAGAGCGAGGGAGCGAGAGAGAGAGTAAGAAGGGGAGGAGGCCGGCGAACTGTGTGTGTTAAGCGAGCATGTAGAACACTTATCTTTATTGTTCTACTGAAATGAAAAAAAAAACAAAAGATAAGCTATTTGCCCCCCCCCCCCCCCGCTTTCCTGATTTCCCCTCCTCTCTCTCTTCCTCCCCTCAGTCTGACAGTACAGTGGCTACTGCAGCGAGCACATTAGACAAGCTTTTTGTTATGTTGATTAATGATAAAAGCAAATCCATAAATAATATAGATTATTTATTCCATTTATTCACATGCTAATTAGTGCTGGGAGCAGATACCTCAGAGAGATGGCCTTTTTTTTACCCCTCGTCTGTTTCAGTGCAGCCAGATAGACCGACGGACGCACACACACACACACACACACACACACACACACACACACACACACACACACACACACACACACACACACACACACACACACACACACACACACAGTCACATATTAATGTCATTCACACTTTGGAGCACCAATGGCGTCTTGTGATGGGGACACGTCCACCCTTCATTTCTCTCTAATGAGGTCACGATAGAGGCCAGTGGTTTCAGCGCACACACACACCGTGTGTTTTTGGTCCTGACGAGCGACGGATTGACAGGGTCGCCTTTGATTGATGCATCGCGGTTCCTCCACATGTTCTACAGCTCAGTCATTTAATTATGTTTCCTAAGCATCATTAAGTACCATTATATTCCATCATATTCTAATGAGAGAGGTGGCCGGTCGCAGGACAAGCTAATTGGTGATTAATGTTGTGTATCAGTGAGAGAACAATGCAAGATTGGCCGTTTAATGACACAACACTGTATTTAAGTGCTGAATATGTAAAAGACAAACAGAGGGAGGGGGGGATTAGAGAAGCTGTGATTGAAACGCTCTCACAGGTCTTATCTCACACTATGCCTCCCTCTGCCCTTTTGGCCTCACACACAAACATACACTTTCAGCTTTATTCAGAATTGTTCACCTCTTAGCCACATTACACACACTTACTCAGATAATTCTCGAAAGCGTCTCCGCAGGCGTAATTCACCTGCTCCTCCAGATTATCCACTAACTCAGTATTGATGCACTGATTCCCAGGTACGTACACACACGAAAGCACACACACACACATAACACAGAGACACAAACATCCTCATCTGATATTGACATGCCGCACGGCTGTAGGTGTTTCCATTTAAGGTCAGTCGATTGCCTTAAGTATGTAATGGTAGGAGGGGGGTCCGTAAACATGTCAAATTAGCAGTAATGAATGACC
Organism: Tautogolabrus adspersus; assembly: GCA_020745685.1. Taxonomy (NCBI): domain Eukaryota; kingdom Metazoa; phylum Chordata; class Actinopteri; order Labriformes; family Labridae; genus Tautogolabrus; species Tautogolabrus adspersus. The sequence goes on from CM036540.1 coordinate 12,072,238, forward strand.
AGGCACAGGCAGGGGGAACTGTCAGGGTGCACGCCCAGGACAATGCATTACCCTGAGTTATCCTAGTCTGCCCTCCTTATAAAAGAGACACACACAAATAATCACAAACTCGTAGGACCCATTCGAGGGTCACACACTCTGCCTTAATGGGCTGAGTTGCTGATGTTGTGTCCAAGAGATGAAAAACACTTAAAGGAAAGAAGAAGTAGACACACTGTTAGATTGCAGAAAGTTCAGAGGGAGGATTACACAGAATTAAAGATTGACAGAACCAACCAGGATGATAGAAAAAAATGACAGGAGAAAAAATGTATGAAAATAGATAGAGAGACAGATAGCCAGCTAAGCCAGAGGGAGAGAAAACAAACGGTGGTATTTATTTTTTCTTCTTGGTGTTGAAACAGGAAAAGGACCTCTGGTTTAATAAACCATGAATCCTTTCACAGAGGGTTTGTATGTTATTCTTCGGAGAAACAGATATGAGGGAAGGAGAGGGAAGACAGGGGGAAGGAGAAGCAGGGAGCAGTGTGAGGGGTGGGTGCTCTAAAACCATATGAATTTTAGTTCTCCATACACACACACATACACAGCCCTAAGCCCACTTCCAGGCTGTATGTTAGTTTTGGGTTGGAAGTGTGTGGGATGAAGAGAAGGGGGGTACACATCCTCCTCAGAGCCAGAGAGAGCCGAAATGAGAAGTAAAAGTTATACTTCCCATCTGTAAATGATTAAATCCCTCTCTTCTTCCTCTCTGCATTTGACAGTTTGTGAAAATAACTCTCTAAGATATTCGTCGCACAACGAAAATCTTGGGCTAACCACAACAATGCTCGAACATCAGAATGTGGCGAACGCAAAAACAGAGCACTTGGATTCTTACGCTTGTTTTAATGTATACACCGCACTGTAGATGTAGGGTGATACATAAACATGTACACAAACATGAAACCTACTGTCTCTGTATGTTGTCTATTCTCCTCCCTCTCCTCCCTCTCTCCTCCCCCTCCTCCTCTCTCCTTCCTGTAACAAAGGTTACATTGATCATGTTTCTAAAAGAGAGCCTGTATTTCCACACAGCCTCGGCCTCTGATATGTTTTCTTTGGCAGGTCAGGCTTCTACTTTTGTCATTCACTCAGCATATTTTAACAAATTAGAAACATTAGACACCAGGATGGCGGCGATGTTTTGGTTTGCTTTCGAAACTCTTACAGTCCCCACAATTATATTTCAAAACACGGGCGAATTGTTTGACAGGCGAGCAGAATAAAACCCTAAAACAACTCTTTCATTAGAAACACATGCTCTCGCAATTAGAACCTAGCATTATGTTAATGTGTGTTTGCACTGGTTCATTTGTTGTTGTGTGAACGGTGACGCCGTGTGAGTGTGTGCGGGTTTGAGCGTGTCTGCGTGCACATGTATGTACCCTTATATGTGTGAGAGTGTGTGGTTGCCTGTGTGTATGTGTGTGTATGTTTGTGTGTGTAAGGGACAAAGGGACACAGTGCTCCACATAACAGCATTACAGATGGCTGTTGTGAGTGGTTGTGACAGTGAAAGCGAGTGAGTTCCCACTCCATACAGATGTACTCTGAGTGACCTTACAAACACAGTGGAACTAAAACAGGCCCCCTACCTCTTGCTCTCACTCTGGCACACACTGTCAATTCTCACTCAGCCCTTGCGGGGCACTAAAAGTTGTTTCCTGAGCCAGGAATACATCAAGGGCCAAGAATATATAAGCAGAGAGCAGGAGAGATGCATAGCTATGGTCCAGGAAAGCATAACTTGGACTAAGTAAATATTGGACCGAAGGATTAGTAGCTATTGCCACCTATAAAAGCAAGACAGGTATGCCAGCCTGACTTAACGACCCCACGGTTTGACTTTGCCCGGGATTGTTTTACTGAGGAGCAGCAGTGGACAAAGAGGACATTTCAACAAGTTCACTTTATGGAGGAAAAGTGGGAAAAACTAGAAATGACTTTACGAAGCTGAACAATCCGCTCCTTCCTTTCACTGACTTAGGGGACGATATAAAAGTTAATGGAGAGAGGAGAGGGGTGAATTTTGTGTTTCACTGGATAAAAAAAAAAGCAGCACCAAGCTAGGTTTTATATTCTTGCATCTCACCTTTAGTCAAATTTTAAATTGCAGCAAAGTACCCCAAATGTCTTAAATTGTATAGTGCTAAAAAATTGTGATTAAAGAAAAATTGAACAATTATAGACTCTGCAGTCCAAGTTACGCTCTCGGAGAATGCTAGTACAAAAGTGATAAAAGTTGTGATAAAGCAGAATAATATTCACTTCATAACCCATATGCTCTTTTGTAAAGCTTCTGGAGATACTTATTATGAATTGGCGCTAAAAAAAAATAACGATTGATTGATTGACAAATTAGGGTGGCCCCTGGGGTGGCTTATCAGTTCATAAGGGAGGCCCAGGCCAACCCAGGGCCACCCCAAGAATCCACTCCTGGGTGTTCAGTTATAGAGAAGTGATTTGGCCAAACCTTACCGATTCACTTCTAATATCTGTTTTAGACTGTTCAACACTACTAGCACATCATACATAAATCTCTGACAAAAAGATGGGTAAATGACAGTGGTAGAATAGCATGATGGGTTATGGCCTCAGATTCCCACAAGAAAGAAGAAAACATGGCACCAAAAGACAACACCTCTGGTTTTACCACATACAGTAGGTTGTTGTTTTTAACAGCAATTTGTGAAGTCCTATTTTGATGGAATGATAACTTCCAAAAAGCTAGCACTTGGTGGTTGGATCTGCCTATGGCCAAAAGCAGCTTTATTGACTGTTGACCACAAAACAATAACTTTTGTATTTTTGCACCATTTCCTTAGCATTGGAACAAGACGGATTAGTACCAATTTTTTTTTGTAGATTTTCATTCTTCATTTAATTTCTCATCTTGATATAAAGACTGTTGGAACACCATTAAGGCATTTTATAAACCACTAAGATGGTTGCAAATGATGTGCAACAACCTGAAACTGGCTAACTGGCTACTCAAACACAAGTGTTGGCTCACCACTAGTTTTAGTTATTCAAATCTATAATTACCCTCTATTCATCATGCAGGAACAGTATATAACTCCCCACACTTCTGACACTAATCATTTTTCTACACTCCCTTAGTTTCCCTCTCTTTGTAAAGTAGGCCTACAAATATATCTTCCACATGTAGTATGTGGCAGTTTACCGAAGTACAATTCCTTGTGTGTTAAGCACCTGGCCTATAAAGCTGATTCTGATATCTCTAAAGGATCTGTCTTAAAGCATTCCTCTGCTTTGTGTGATGTTGAAGCTGATTTTGATTTTTGTCTTTGCTTGCTCATTCTTTTATTCCTCCTCTGAGCCAGCTCTTTTCTGGTGGTGGATTGTGAAACAACAAGAATGTTTTTTATTCTCGTGCGGTCTCACCCACAACATTTGTTTCCCATTTGACAGATTTTGGAACAGAAATTCTTGGGAGAGAAAATGATGGTTGCATGATGGTTTCAAAAATACACTCTTTACGAAACTCCTTAACCTATCCCTCAAATCTCCTTTGCTTTCTCTCCTTTACTTCCTTCTCCTTCTCTACACTTTTTGTCTGTTGGTTTTGGTCCAAACAAAGTCACCTCATCTTGTACTGTGGGGAGGGGGGGTGGGGATTGTAAAGTTTTCATCGAGCCCATGTGGAAGTGATTTAGCTGTAATCTCCTGTAATTGTGACTGTAACACAGAAACAGGCTGGAACAGATTGGCCTTATATTTTTCTTCAGGGTCACTCTGGGCTTATCTCAATATTTAGCGTCTTGCCTGATTGAGTTATCATATCACATTTGCTGTTAAGAGCTGAGTGATGTCAACAACTGTAACCAGAGAGCATAAAATGTTGCTCTAAATCACAAAGAGGAAGGTTCCTGTTTGAAGAAAGCACACACATCAATGTCAGCGCGACCGGCCGAGACCTGACTTTTTCAAACGTATGACATTTAAGAGCGCTGTAGAGATGTGAAACAAAAATGCTGTTAAAATAAAAAACTCCACCATTACAGCATGACCTACCCTAGATCTGAACCCAAGTTTCCCTCGACCCGTGTCGCACATACTTTCTCTCACGCACACACAAAAGTCAAGAGCACTCTGCTCAGTTGCTGCTGAGGTGCAAATGGTTTATCTCTACGCATCAGTGACCCAACACTGCTCCTTCACCTCCTCTCTTCCTCTGTCCGCTCCTCCTTGACTCTGTCCATCAATGCTCCACCTTTGCACTTTTATCTCTGCACTCTCTTCCTTTTCCTCATAATTTGTCTCTTTGTCCTCTGTTCATTTTTCTGACTCACGATTTGTTTTCCCTGCTGCTTCAGTACCGTGGCCCTCGCTCACACCTCTCGATGAATGAGTAATCTTGTTGTATTGTACTTAGCCATCCTCATCCATGTTTGATAATGGCTCATTTGATTCTTTCCTACTACAGTGAATGGTAGACACTGAGAGCTGGAAGCCATACAGTTATCATAAAGAGCGTGTCAACTGCAAAGCCACAAAGCCTACAAGTGATTAAAACCCTTCAACTCGGGGTTACTCCATCACAATCATTAGTCTTTCCTTGTCCTACCTTCTGGCTGTAAAACCCACAGAGTCTAACCCTCCCCGTCCGTTAATAATATTCACTCTGCCTCTGATACATTAGCTAGTGAATGATAGGGCAAAGCCCTGGCCTAATTGCTTTCTTCTTGTAAAGTCTCAATTCATTTTTGCTGAGGAGACACAGAGACGTGTGCCTATAGCACGCACATACATGACACACAGACACACATAGGACCTGACGAACACACTTTCACACACTTGCACTTACACTTACGCACATCCCCACCTTCCCATTGCCGTTTTATGATGGATGGGGCTGAGGATGCATTGGGGAGGAGGGGGGAGAGGGCGTCTGTGAGACTGTGTGTGTGTGTGTGTGTGTGTGTGTGCGTGTGTGTGTGTGTGTGTGTGTGTGTGTGTGTGTGTGTGTGTGTGTGTGTGTGTGTGTGTGTGTGTGTGCAAGAGCAAGTGTGTGCAAGAGCAAGTGTGTGTGTTGGTTGGAAAAGAAAGAAAAAAGGGGGAGAGAGAAGGAGAGGGAGAGGAGCTGAGCTGAGAAGCTCTGATTAACGACACAGAGAAGAGGTCCCAGAGGAGCTGGGGGGAAGAGCAGAAGTATCTAGGGCCAGCTGAGAGAGACATAGAGTGAGAGAGAGAGAGAGAGAGAGAGAGAGAGAGAGAGAGAGAGAGAGAGAGAGAGAGAGAGAGAGAGAGAGAGAGAGATGGAGCACAAAAAACAGTGGTAGAAAATGGGGGTGGAAGGGGAAGATGTTTTCTTTTTCTACATTCATTAAAAAAGACTCACAAATACATCATCATCATCTGCATAGAGGAGTATTAACTTGGTTCCTTGTTAGCCTTGCTGCTTCACAATGTGCTCCTTCTACCATTCCTATATGTCACACACCTTTCAGATTAAATCTCCTCATCTTACCATCCTGGAGCTCGCTGCCTTCAGCTCCTGTCCGCAGTGCTGTCAGAAGGGGAAACAGGGTGTGTGTTGCCAGAGCGCAGGCCATCACCTCTCCTTGATTGCACATGAGAGTAGAGGTAATGGGAGTGTAATAGCACCTTAAGTACCCTGCTCTTGCTGACACTGGCTGTATAGCATTACCCCTTGGTCAGACTGTGGGGTAAAGTGTGTGGATACGTGGATGAGGGGGTGAACGCATTGGCATATGTGCAAAGTTTCTTGTGTTCCTATGTGTCAATCTATTTGTCTGCTGTGGATAAGTGTGTGTGCTGAAAAGATGTCTGGCTGTAGTTTGAGAGTGTTGTCTTTTCCCTGAGGGTCGTCTGAGCCACAGCGATCAAAGAGAGAGATGGAGGTTAACTGACCAGACCTGAGAACCTCCACAGAAGGACCTGAGGGACTCCGCTCTGTTAGCCCAGGTACCAATCATCTGACACACACACAAACACACACAATCAGTGAAGCGGTGAGTGCAGAAGGGGGCAGTTTGAGTGATCCGGGGGGATTTAAAGATCTGTAAGGCCCAAACTAACTTTGTCACTTCACTCACGCAGGCATAGCCTTTCACACAGTATCCATTACCTTAGATACAATTGCAACAAAACATCAAATAGCTTTATCCTGATTCCTGCTTGTGCTTTCACCGAGAGATGCCTTCCACTGATATGGCAGTCCTGTATATCAGTGAGTATAAGTTATATAGCTGGGGTCCCAGGAGAGCGACTCAATGACTAGTCTAGTACTAAAAAGTTAGACTGTATTCCTGAGTAGCTCAAAGTAACGACTCCTGCTGAAGGACTGAGAGTGGCGCACTTCTGCTGGAAGTTTAGCTGGAAGTTGTGTTGTCACAAAGAGAGAAGCAGGGGGAAAAGAACAAGCATGTTCAAGTGTGTGAACGTGTGCAAATGTGGAAGTGTGTGAGCCGCAGGAGTGGGTGTGCAAATGTGCGTGGGTCTGAGTGTGTTTGTGTGTGTGTGTTTGAAAATGAATGAGAGATAACCATCAGAGGCAGCTGCTGTGGTGAAGAGAGACGACCAGCACCAACTATGCTGCAGGGAAGGTTTCTTTTTTTCTTTGAGAACAACTTTGAGTACTTGTTGATTCCTCGGGTGCTTGCATCTCTTACACTTTACAACAGACATCAAAACATGTGTGAGAGCTTTAATTCCTAACAGAAATTCATATAGAAATTCATATCACAATGCAGTGGTGGAGGAAGTATTTTGGGGGTTTATATAAGTAAAAAAAAGCAATATAACAATGTGGGAATATTCAATCAAGGTTTTAAGTCCTATATTAAAGTAAAAAACAAAATGGGCCAAATACATTAAAAAGTAATTATTCTTTATGCGACATGGTCCCTGTTTGAGTGATAAAATACTGATTCATTGTTAAGATGCTATAAGTAGCATTTTGAAAAAAAAATGAAATTACATTTTTTTTTTTTAAATTATTATACATTTTTATCCCAGTGTATGAATAAAGTGAATTGATTATTCTGCTAACAAGTGTGATCAAACCAGATATAAATAGTTAACTGTGTGGGTGATATGGGAATATAGTATAACTTTTACTCTTGCATCTGTGTCAATATCACATGAATGATTTTAATCGTGTTTCTTTAGTTTCATTCTACTTAAACGTTTTTCAGCTGAAGCGCCTAGGTTATTTCCACTGACAATACATAAAGCTTTATGTTTGTTGATATTAGCTTTATGGTTTTATATGCTCAAAAAAACGATTGTAAAAGATTCATCCAGTCGTGGATAAAATCAAAAGCATTATAAGTCAGTATCCATGTTTAAAGGGAAAAAGCTTCCACCATTGGCTCCACCTGGCTGAAGCCCACTACCACCCTGATCTGTTTTCAAGAACAGAACTTTTTAACCATTTTAACTTTGTTTATCGTTGGGTTTGTTTAGAACAGATAATCACATGTTTAACATCAATCTTAAATTGCGATGTTGTGCGGTTAAGAATATAAGGGATGTTTTCCTTTTAAATATTCTGAGGTTGAAGAATAAAGTGCTAGAAACTCAAGTATTTCAAAGAGTACTTGAGTGCACATACTTGGTTACTTCCCATCACTGCTGGGATGTGACTTTTGTTTCCTTTTACAGTTGTGCTGCATTTCCCGAATGTGAGGAATGGTCAACTGTCCTTTCTGATTTATAAACAAAGTATATCCTCTTCTCTCTCAAGTTAAACACGACCCCAATGATGACATTGAGAGTCAGGCTGTTTGTGTAGGTGAAGGTGTGTGTATTTCTCAGTGTGTTGCCTGTGTGTGAGGAGGGGGTGGGGCACCGGATCCTGCTGCTGGGTAACATCTCTGTCAGGATGGCTTCGCTCCATCAGCACCCAGCCTCCACGCACACACACACGCACACACTCCATCAGCACCCGCTCAGGGCTCATCAGTCGCAGCGGAGCACATGTGGCTGGAGTATTCAAAACAAAGCTTTATAAAGAGCTCAACTTAGACGGCTCAATGTGACAGTCGGGGCACTAATGACGCCTGGAGACCACTAAATACGCCACTGACAGACCTACAGCCTGCATGCCATAAACACACATACAAACGCAAACACACACACACACACACACACACGCACACAAACTCACACACACATACATACACACACATAACCCACAAGTTTTCATTTTGGTATGCACTGACAAACTCTCACAATCACTTCGGCAGGATGGAACACATGCTCGCTGTGACAAATACACACATACACACACACACACACACACACACCTTGTGCCCAAGGGCATCTGTCCGCAGCCTAAGAGCTCCCAACTGTTGAGGAAAAACAGCTCAATTAGCTCAGGAGAGGAACTAACAAAATACATCTATACATGCACACACACCACCCACACATACACACACACACACACTCAGAATCGCATTGATCCTCTCCCAGTCTGGGGCTCTAATTGGTGTGTTGATGATACGGTGAGAGTGTGGGATCCTTCAGGCAACCATCGAATAACTTCCAGCTCTTTATTTCTCATTTAAAGTTGAAATACACCCACAAACCTTCCCAGTCGCATGCTGCTAACTTTACTCTACCTGATATTTCTTCTGAGATTCCTCTCTCATGTCTGGCTTTAATCTAAATTTTCCGAGTGTGTGGTAATGCCATACCTGAGATCACAAAAAGAACATTCTGCAGCCTTAAAATCAGAGCCTTCCAGTGCCATAAATATCTAATAGCTTGATGATTTTGTTGCTCCCAGTAGATTGAACAGTTGTAAAAACCATCTATCCATTATGTGCATGTCCATTAAAACTACGCACGTAAATGCTCAATGAGCAATTGAAACACACACAAACCCCCGCACACTCTCACACACACACACACACACACACACAAAATGTTATAGCAAGTTATTGAGAGCAAATGGGGTAGAGTTATTTCCATAAAGGGTCTCAGTGGGTCTCAAGGATCTCTACTCTCGCCGACTGGGAGCGATTTAGCGAAACACACGCTGGTATATTAGTAACTGAAGACGTCTGGGGACAAAGCTGCTCTCTCTAAAACCTTATCCCTCCACTGTGACCTCCAGAGCATTCTCAACTGGGACTGGGAGCCCCTCTCCATCTTTCGTTGTGTCTTTTTTGCTGACTATCTCAGTCTGTTCTCCTTTTCTCTTTGACTTCTGGTTACGTTTCATTTTTTTTACTATCTTCTCTCCATGTTGAGGGGAGGGTTATCTTTTTTATCCCTCTATATATAATATTTTTTTCCATTCTCTCTTTCCAATCCACCCATATTCTGCCCTTATTTTCCACATTTCTCTCACTCCACCTTATATCCATCCTGTCTCTCTCACCCTCTTTCTCTCCATCCTCCCCCCTCTCCTCCCTCCCTCCTTGGCCCCAGGGACGGACTGCTGATAGACTGTGTACACCAGCTGCCCAGGGGCTATTTTTAAGGAGCATTTGTCCTTCTCCTTCCCTCTGGAGACTGACTCAACCCAACAACATCTCGCCCGTGCACACTCACATGTGCGCACAAACACACACAGGCATTAACACATGCACTCATTAGCCCATGAGCATGCATGCCCCACACTTTCTCTCTCACACACATCCTCCGTCCAAGGGCATGCTGTAAATGTAGGGGCAGCTTGTAGTGCTGGAGCCCACTGCTTAACTGCACAGGAGCCCCGGCGCTCCCCAGCCAGCCTCAGAGGGCTCATAAAGCTCCCCTCCTCCCAGGGCCTGGCTAATACTCTGCCTTGTTCTAACTCTGCCTTACAATAGTTTGTAAAACAATACTGTAAAACACTGTTGCTGAGCATTGCGTCAGGCTGCTCTCATCACTAAACCCACAGCAGCCAATAGGGGCACTTGAATTATGCATCCAGGAAGTCAGAAGATTCGAGTTCATTGGCAACCTGCAAACAGCATCTTAACACCTCTGTAGTCCGTCTCAACTGACCATGCTTTCCAATTATGTTGGTCATAATAACATAGACAGAAATTGACATCTTATTCCTTAAAACACTACAAAAAGAGAGGTTTAATTTTGAAAAAAGAAAGTCTGCTCCCTACTAACATCATCCTGAGAAATTCAGAAATTATTTCAATTTTCAATTCTAACCTTGGTAATAATTGTAAAGGAATTTGTTAACAAGCTACTAAATTATGTTCAAAGGGGAAAACAATTGGGCTGTGAACCTTACTTTTGTTTTGTGTTCTACCACTGCTGCTCAAAGCAAATGTAGAATATACAATGAATCCTCTAACAACTGCTCCAGCAACCTCGTTAAGACATTATTTACTTTCATCGTTAGCCAAGGAAGAGGACACTAAAAATCTGTCAGCAGCCTGAAACGCCTGCTCGAGTGTCTGAGCACTGTTTAATTGTGCCATTTATCAGCCAAAAAAAGCCTACACACTCATAAATAAACACAATGGCCGTGCAAAGGAATTATAAAAATGTCAGGGCGAACCCACAAGTGAGGCCGGCGTTGATGCATATTAAGCGATTTAGTCGGTGAAAGAGTGGAGCAAAAAATATGATGGTTAATTTAAGAGTCATTAAAATTGTATGAATGTGCATTGCGCTTGCTTAGA
>CM036540.1:12085401-12120401 GCA_020745685.1 Tautogolabrus adspersus
AAATAACATTTTCCATTCAGTTTTCAGTCTGTGTTTTCCTAATTTCTATCTTTATCAGTCAAACATGAAGAAAAACATTCAGATGTTTTTCTTGTAGATTAAAATTGCGTACAAAAGCATAATTACAATCATGTTTCTTTCTGTCAGCCAGCTACTGACTCATCACTCCCTCAAAATAATATTTAGTATAGAAAGTGAACGTATCACCGTGTTCTACAAATGGCTCTCCACAAATGTGCAAGCACTGTGCCCTTGACTATCCCCCTGCTGAAAGTAAGTCTTAGCCAATTAACAACGTCTTCCACTAGGTCTACATGCGCACACGCAAACACACAAGTGCGCACACTAACACACACCCAAAACCTTGCTGCTCATGGGACTAAACCTCATTAACTGCTCTGAGACAGACACTCTCTCTTTAATCAATCCTTTTCTAAGACTGCTGCGCACATGGAGGAACGGTGACAATACAACATAAGCACACACACAAACACACACGTGTATATATATAGAGAGAGAGAGTGATAGAGAGAGAAAGAGAGAGAGATAGAGAGGGAGAGAGGGAGAGAGAGAGGCTTAGGTACATTCACACAGATCTCCCAGAGAGAAAAACATGGTCATTTGCCAGGGTGATTCAACTCTAAAACACCCTAATTACATCGACAAAGCCACTTTGTTTTGGTGCCGGATAAAATGTGAATGATTTAGCATATTATTATTATGCCTCTGAAATATTAACCAACCCCGAGGGACTTTATCTGCTCTTTTAAATATATGCAAATTATTTTATTTTGGTTTGGTTTGTTTCCAGTGACTTTTGTGAATTGTGTTTGGATAATTAAATGAGTGCGTGCAGATGTAGAATCGCAGCCAGTGTCTACACGATATGATGATGTGCCAGATTAGCATACAAAGTAGGAATGTTGCACCTCGACTGCTAATCGACTAACTTTTGTTTTCGCTTCAACCTTGACCTATTTGAAACATCCGCCCGGTGTCTGGCCTTGGAGTGGGAATGTAAACACTGTTTCCTGACTATTAATTGATAAGACTCATTTGATATCGCCCTTCATTCTGAAACATTTCCCATTTAAGGTGTGTCAGGCTCTATTAATTACAACTGCCCTCCTATCTCACTCCGTGCTCTGCTGCATCTTTGCATTGCAGATCTGCTGCACTGACTAAGCACTCTTAGCGTTGCTACCATACTGCATGATAGACCTTGTGTGTGAACCAGGTATCATTATCTCTTGTCCAAGGTTGAGGAGTTCTTCTGATGACGTAGTGAACCTGGAAGAGTTGACGTGCAGAGCTCCAACGTTTCTGCTCTGTCTTACTTCACTGATTGCCTTGTGGATCCCTGATGGGTTCCGCTTCGTACATAATCATTTCCCTAACATGGGATAATTTGATTCTACTCTAACAACAGCGCAAACAAATTGCCTTCGTAATTTAGTGTGCCAATAACCGCAAAAACAGATGTGGTAATGGTGCTGCGGCTTTCCGACCTCACTTTTATATGGACTTAAACCAAACTGGATGTAATCATTAAAAGACATTTAGGAATGCTCAGCCTTGAGTTTGCTTCAACACTTTTATGTGTCCAAATATGCACGATTATGGTTTGGCAAAGTGGTGATGTTAAGCCTCTGTTTCTTAATTCATGCACCCACACAGCGCCGGGTCTTTTTTTCCTTGTTTCCCCACAACTTTTCCACAGCTTTCTCTACGCTTATCTAGGTTTATTTCCTGTGAGGAGGTTAAAGCATCCATGTTTCTTCTCAGATGTCTTTGTGAAAACTGCATTGCACTCCATCTACAGTATCTCACCGTCCTTTTTCTCTACCTCTCCATTCACTGGTGTTCCCTATGCCCTCTAAAGCCCTCTGCTCTGTCCCATTTCTCCCATTGCCTCAGGTTCTTTTTGACACCCCTGGCATGTTAATGGGCCAATCAGAGACACTGTCCTTGAGAATCTCGCTTTGGCTCATTTTCATACCCCCTTTTTCCTCTCTCAGATTTATAACCTCAGCTGCTTACAGCTCCAGATGTTTTGTTCTGCTTTTTACTCTCTGTAATTGCTAATTCAATCTGGTTGTAAAGGAGCAGATGCTCTCAGGACTTGAGCATACCTGCATGGGTTTATGTCTTACTTGCCCATGTACAAAGCAACAGGATTTACTGTAACATCCTGACTCATAAACATAAGCCCTCAAAATTACACCAAGCTCAATTCCTTGTGTAAGGGAATAAGACCATAGTGGTTTTAAACATGCAGAGAATTGCACACTGGCATCAACTTCCATTATACACTGAATTACTGTCACCCTTAAATCAGCGCTGAGGAGGTTTGCTGCTCTAGCAGGACTGACAGTTGGCTTCAGAGGTCTAAACTACAGTGGGAGCCTTTCTCATCAGCCTACTGGTATATTTTTATCGTCTTCCATCCTTTTTCTCACCAGGAAAAGTGGTAATCCAGTCCAGTTTGGAGCGAAAAATAAACAGACTGGTTATCCACAAGAATGTGAATGCTACTTCAGTCCCATTAGGAACATCTGTGAGTGTGGTTTGAGATCACAGTGGGTTGTCTGTGCAACTTTGAACATGTGACGAATGGCTTCATTGTTTTAGCATATTCAATACTTGCATACTGTGCAAGATATGCTCTGTGCACTTAAAAACATATCTTTGCTGCATTTTGTGAAAGCATACACACGCACACACACATACACACACACACACACACACACACACACACACACACACACACACACACACACACACACACACACACACACACACACACACACACACACACACACACACACACACACACACACACACACACACACTCCCACATCAGTCCAAGCTCACATGCCCACACACATGCACTGCAGTGGACCTGTCATGTGTCATGGAGACAGGGGTCAGATACTGTGTGATGTTTGTGGGGGTTATATCGCTTGGGAAAAGGACTAAAGATCTTACTGAGGCTGTCGGAGGGCCAACAATAACAGCCTGAAATATAACAGCAGTGAAAGAACCCATGCTCTGACAGGAGGGAAGCTGGGCCCCAGCGAGTGACTCCACACACATCACAACCTCTTCTGCGGGCAGAAAGATGGGCGGGATGTTTAATTCAGAGCTAATGTGCAAAACAAAGAACATTGTTTGGTAATGACACTGTAAAACTGCAAAGAAAAAAAGCACAGAGTGTTTCAGGAGATTGGAAGCACATGTTCGCAGAGAAAGAATAATAGCTGAGTTGTAGAAGCGCCATCTTTTTTTGTGCACATTCCCAAGTCAAGATGATGTTTTGACCACATTTGTCATGGGAACTTCAGCCATGTAAACACACTTTGCCTCTACCCCCAGTGGTCCCCCTGACTGACACACACACACACTCACATGTTTCAAGATATTGAACACATTCACCCCCTGTGCAACGCTCAGCAGTCAAGAGCACAGGAAAAGACAGAGTGCCCCCCTAGTGCTGCTTGTGTTACAATTACACTGTGTTTATCTGGCTTACTTTTTCATCTCCTTCAGCTCAAAAGTTGCAAGTGACAACTTGGTCTCTGTAGACCAAATTGATGATCAACCGAAGAGCAGGATGATGAATGGAACTGGGTTATAAAATATGAAATATCAAGGAACGGCTGACTTTTTTTTTTCCAGATCCAAAGACAGAATATGGGTCTGGTTTCTTGCAGAGAATGTTTCTGCGTCTCTCTTTTTGAAAATCAAAAAAGGCTTCTTTGACAGCATGATTTAACTGAACAAACATTTATTGAAATCAGATTTCTACAATTAAACCTCCTGCCAGTTCAGTTTTCCCAGACTGCAAAGCATCATTCTGTATTTAAAACAAAGCCTCATCCCTGCACACACACACACACACACACACACACACACACACACACACACACACACACACACACATGCATCCTTTTACATCAGTGTACACAATTCTGATCTTTAAGGACACAAGGGTTTTCAATCAAAGCTGTGATTGAATACTTTGCCATCCTCAGCATTCACACACTCACAGAAACACACACATTGTTGACAGAGAGTGTCTTGAGCAACATCATTTACCACTTAGGCCCCTCCCTGAGGACCGTGCCATTCTTAATGCGTGGCAGATAGGTTGATAGCTCTGGTTTCTGTCAAGAAGTGCATGTCAATCAACAGCTCACGTCAACGTCACTGAGGCAAAGTGTTTCTGAAAGATCTTTTTACTTAGTGCCTTTCTATTCGTCCTCCTGCAACCCACACACTCACACATGCACAAACACACACGCAGCCATTTCCATCTCGGCAATCACTTCTCCTGGAGTTCTCCTCTTCGGACGTGTAACCGTAATTGAGGTTGCTCCCTTGGGTGCAGTGCATTCTGGGCCGTTAAGTGCTGTTTCTTGTTGTTTTTTTTCTCAAATGGGTTGTATTTTGGCTATTGTGTTGTTTCTTCCTGCTCTTCGAGAAGTGTAAGCCATGGGCCGTATTTACACGTATCATTAGAGAATAGAGGCCCTGTCTGATGCGGGCCATTCTAGGACTTACCTTGCACACTGGAATATCAATCAATAGGACAAAGAGTCTTAATAGTTTTTTGTAAATGCCCAGTCACAGGAGAATCAAGATATTCACCTATTTCAAGGTGGTAAAAAAAAAGGCCACCAGCCATTAAATTCTTTCGTTTACACTCTATTTTTGTTGTCTATCGTAGGCCTGTTGTGTATGTATGGGATATAGGATGATACTTAGTAATTCAAGGGTGTTCTCTTACTCTGCTGACCTCCCTGCTCACCACATCAGGCCTGGCTTGAGTACACCCCGCGACCTTTCTGTGCGTTGATGACGTTGTTCGTCCAGAAGAGGGAGTGATGGATCTGGATTGACACAAACAGCCAGTGCCCTGCCTGGCCTGTCACACAGCATCACTGGGTCATTGTAGCATGCCTGAATGCCAGATGAAGAGGGATTGAGAACACACCAGGCGGTGACCTGATGCAGGCTGCAGTTCTGGGCAAACTGGAACACATTTGAACAAAAAAACAAAAGGTTGTACAATACATAAAAAGTATAAAGGAAAGCCAAGGAATGTTACCTCACAAAAAAAGCTATGTATTGTTTTCTGTTGCATTATACAGTCCAACTGAAACTACAATTTAAGATATGAAAGATCTGATTTCTAAATAAACATATTCCATTACATTTTTGTACTGCAATTTTTTGGTCAGTGACTCAGATTTACACTGACAATGAAGTGCCTTCAATTAAACTGAATACCCGCCATACTCAACTTTTATAAATGGAAACTTTATGCGTCACCATTATGCATATAAACAACATGCAAATCAACATTTTAACGTCTACAGGCCTAAAAACAACAGTTGTGAATGTTGCTGGAACACTTTTCCAATGAGGTCCTATGACTTTGGGTTTCATAATAGAATATTTTGTTCTGATTGTCTGGATGATTATTTTTTTTAAGCAATATAACTTACATTTTATCCCATATCACATGGACCTTAACAGGATAGTGTGTTTTAAGATATAAACACTTGTTTCTTTTATCTCACTATAATCCGAGCAACTGTTTCACTGTATTGTTGTAAATGCCCCAAACTAGTAATGCATTTGTGGTTGCCTACTTACAGTATGAATGGAGTTGCCTGAACACTACTAATAAACTACAAACTCCAATGCTGCCTTCCGCATGTTTGATGACGTTACAGGGGCATTTCCCGTAGTAACCTTTCCTGTCTGCCTGGTGGTGCGTTTGCGCCTCCTGTCTTGAAATAGAGGTGAAGAAGAG
Source organism: Tautogolabrus adspersus (assembly GCA_020745685.1). Lineage (NCBI taxonomy): Eukaryota > Metazoa > Chordata > Actinopteri > Labriformes > Labridae > Tautogolabrus > Tautogolabrus adspersus. Next base: position 12,091,223 of record CM036540.1, read on the forward strand.
TTTACTTTTCAGAGTTCAAGGTTTGGCTTCGGTGTTTGCCTGGAGTTAAGGGTTTGCTAAGGCAGAAAGCCCCTCTTCACGGAGCAAAGATGCTGAACATGTGGAAGGTTAGGGAGCTGGTCGACAAAGCGTAAGTATCTCTATACTATATCGCCTCCGCTCCGTGTCATTTGTGTCTTTAGTTTACCTGTTTGAGAGAGACACGTACCCAAAACTTTGACGTCACTCTAACAAGTTAGCTAGCCTGAATGCTACTAGCAAGTTAGTTAGCTTACCTTGACACATACTATTTATTCGTCTGAAGTATAAGTACCCCTCCTGTCTCAAAGTTGTGTTGCCCTGTTCCCCAGTCAACGTAAGACGACATTTACACTTTTGTGATATTATAAGGATGGTGTTTATGGGTGTTTTCCCGACAGTTCAATCGATCTCACTTAGCTAAACCAAGCTAGCTAATTATCTAGCCTGCTGGCTACGGGGCTAACAGACTCGGCTAGCAGGCTAAGCTAGTTTGACAGCTCCTGTCTGTCTTATCAGCGGGTGTTCACTTCTACATTATTTCATCCAATCCTTGTTTGATCAACACTGTCTATAAAATACATTTTAAACTCCATTGAGAGGAGAAATGCGTAACTCTCCGGTGATATTGTTATGACACTTGTAGCCGAGTGTATTCGACTTACCGTAACAGGAGCTTAGTTGTTTATTACTGAAAACTTAATCGCCGCTTACACTTCATACATTACATCACACTACTGATTAATGTTTGTCCTGATCCCTAACCCTAGACTGCAAGTGAAACTAGCCGGGACAATAAAGACCTCAAGTTGTTAAACTATCTTTCATTGTAGCTATTTCAGAGGCAGTAGGATTGAAAAGTTGTTGTTACTATTTCTTAAAACGATAGCGGCTGTAAATACATTAATCCAATCCACAGTGAGTGGCAGTTTTATCAGATATGTATGTTAAATAACTGTATTACTACATGGGAAATTTACAGTGTTACTACACCAAAGATCAATAGTATGGCAGTGTAACAACAGAGCATTACTATTTACTGACCTGTCCCTGCAGTGTGAAACTTGTTGGTGGACGTCCAGGGGATTTACTACTGCGTGAATATTGTTTATGTAAGCAAAAGTTGACACATACTGTTTACCTTTCCGATTGCTTTTGATTTCACATGAGAAGGAGAGTTTTCTGAGTGTTTGGCCAAGCTTAAATAAAGGGACAAGAAGCATGCAACATAGTTTGTACACTGTGCGTTACTCATGATTATTTGCATAGTTTGAAGGTAGTGTTATTCAAGGCCTGCTGGTTTCTCTGAAATCAAGGGTGATGGAAGTGTGGAGAGATGGGTGATGTTGTGTGACATTTAGAAATGGTCACTTGTAGTTTTATGTTGATACAATTATAGTGATTGTTATAATGTGCCACAAAGCCTCGAGTCATTACATCAACTGGCATAACACAACCCTTCCTGTTGTGATAATGGTGAGGATTTGCTGAGCCAAGATAAAAAAAGAAAAGTTTCTTCATGTTTTTAGTAGGTCTTCCAAGCATGAAAGGAGCATATAATATATTAATTAGAAAATGTAGTTTGCCTCATTAGTAACTGCAAAGGATGTTTTTTGCCTTACAACATTTTAATGGAAATCTGTGTGATGGTGTGTCACTGTGTGTGTATCACAACTTCCTTTTTTCTAGATGATATCTAGGACAGGAGCCACCGCTGTGAAGAAGAAGCATCACTACATCACATCCCCTTGTGTTTCGCTTGCCATTCAGCTTAAAGATAAATACTCTATGCATGGACAGCAAAACATGCACCAAGTAGACTTAAAACTAAACCGAATCGAAACTAAAACACAACAGTAACGTTTGATAAACACTGATTCAGTTCTTTCTAGGACTGTATCAAATTTGAGGTGAGAGTATTACCTTCAGAAATCAGCATTAAAACTAAATAAGTCTTGATGTCAGTCTAGGTGCTTTTCAAGCGTACAGGTAACTTAACCTAGAACGTTTATTTGAAATGACCGAGGAAAAAGCACCTGGCATGATCATTTTCAAATAATGTTGATGGCATAAACACGACAGTATGTTAATGGTATGGTAACCCTACCCTGCAGCTTGCAGTAGTGAAACAGCCCTTCTCTACAACCACAGAGAGGGTGTATCTCTTGCACCAAATCAATGCTGCTCTTTCAGCCCGTGTGCATTTTATTGCTGATGTGGCAGTGGTGAGAGAGGGCTGAGAAGGTGCATGGTTGAATGTTTTGGCTCAAGATGTTTTGGCAAAAGCTGTGACAGGTCTCACTGTATGATCTGGAATAAGATTCTCGTTGGGTTATAACATGTGCTTACATTGCCCTTTAACATATATTATAACATTAACCTATGCTACATGCAGTGCAAAATGTCTTGGCTTTATGTTAAACATACTGTTGGGAAAATGCATTAGGGGCTGATACACAGCTCTCCTTGCAGCAAGCATTGCAGGATAACCAGTTTATCCAGTTCTTTCAGAACTCCTAAACAAATTTATAATAAACAAAATTAGAATTCTTTCTTTCAGAAAAGTCAAACAAGGTCAAACAGTTGATGTAAACTTTTGTGAAAGGGAAATACTGGGGAAAATGTTTGTCATGTGAAGCACTTTGAGTCTGCCTTGTGTATGAAAAGCGCTATACAAATAAACTTGCCTTGCCTTGCCTAAACTTAACTATGCGCACCAGAGATGGTCACACAAGTTTTACATTTTTAGAATATTCTCTGCGAGAAATCCTTTGTCTTCTTAGCCCCCTCCGTGACATACCTCTTTGACAAATGTGCCGTTAGATGGGTGGAGTTTATCTGTCCTAATAAATGCTGGTTTTGACCGCATATATGTGGAGATACGGTATTGTGGGCCAATCAACAGAAGTCACACAGTTAGCTTGTGGTCTTTGTGAGCAGATAAAGGCTCATGCTTGGGTTGTCTTAGTTTGTTGTGTAATCATGATACTGAATATGTTCGCAGAAAAAACTCTGCATATAGTCTTAAGCTGCTCATTTTGCTGTAGTTTTTTTCTATATTTATGACTTTGAGAGGTTAAATAATGTGTCACCTGTGTTTATTACAGAGACTGTTTGACTTCCCTTTGTTGTTTTCTTTTTAGTCTTACAATGTCATCAGGAGAGAGCTCACGCAGTGGTAACAGCACTGTCTCATTTAGTGCTGCTTTAGATCTCATTTATGTTTTTATAGTGTCCCAGATTTGCATTTGCTTGTATTGTATCTTGTTTCAGGTTTTGGCTGGTGGTTAGATTCAGAGCACACACAAAAGCACTCCCTATTGTCCCATGATCCTTAGCCTCTGGATGGAAAAGAGTGTGGGCGCGGCTGTAATGAGAGAACCCTTCGTCTTTTATTGTCTATGTTGTTAGTCCCAAAGAAGGCCACATCATTTGAGCTAAAATGCTATAATTCTTAAAGAATAATTTACACAGGCATGATGGGTTTTTTTTTCATTCTTCTCACAGAACCAACGTGGTGATGAACTACTCAGAGGTGGAATCTAAAGTCAGAGAGGCCACCAATGACGATCCCTGGGGACCATCGGGACAGCAGATGAGTGATATCTCGAGGTGAGTACAACACTCAGTGTTGAATGACCGCATGTCCTGCTGCAAACACCATGCTCATTTGTAAATAAATGCAAGATGGTTTTTAAGCCACTTGTCAGCTTTAGGAACATTGTTTTTTGGAACTGAGTGCTTCGGAAATTCTCCTCCGCATTGACCACAGGATCCTATTTTAGTCTAGTATTTTTTGCCATGCCCACAAAACCCCAAGTTTCCAAGGTAGTATTTATCTGCCAGGCTAAAACTACTGTACTATGTGGGGCAGTACTGAACACAAGCCTCACAATCACTACAACATATAAACAGCATGCATTCAAACTGCTGAAATGACTGGTTATAGTATCAGAGGTAGGGCTGAAACGGGTGTTTAACATTGTGAATTCAAATGTCTGTTGTGCTCACTAAAGACTAAACTAACTGAGTAACAAATATATTTGGATTGAAACTTTATTTTGTAATTGTTTCATGCTTGTTGCATACTTTTTTTATTTAAGTGTTGGACAACAATCTGAGAAGATCCCTTTTTTCTGGAACAATATTCTGCCCTTTCAGTGTTTCTCAAACTCGATGAGTAAATCTTTACACGCACAAGGAGGAAAATCTGCAATGTGTGATAACAGTGTTCAATGTTTTAATGCAGTCTATCTCACAATAAATAACCAAATTAATTGGATGTTCACTACATATATATCAAGACAATTATTTAAATAATTCAAAAAGAAGACATGCTTTTTCCGCCATGTCATTGTCATCCCTGCTTATCTCTTCCTTCTCTGCCATTTGGATAGCTAACCTCACAAGTGTCACCAAATTGACAAAGTTCATCTGTGGCTAAATGACTACTTGCTTTTGCTTCATCTGTCTTGCAAAATGTTTTGAATTCATGGACCTTGTATGCATGGCTCCATCTGATAGGTCAAATGTTTCCCTGCTGAGTCAAAATACATGGTGTGTGCACACATTTTGTTGTTGTTGTTTATTCTCTGCGGGTGTTTTTCCTACACAAGTTCAGACATGTTTGACTCTTTGATATGTTATTGATCTTATTTGTAGTGGAGATACAAACTGAATGTTCTGAAAGAACATGCAGTTCCTGAAATACAACTATAGTGTATAACCTGAGGCTCCTTAGTTGAAAGAACTGAGCATCCAGCTGTTGGTTGTCACACATTACAGACACAAACATAATTCCCCCCTTTCTCTTTATTCTGTGAACCTTTCTTTAATCAGATGCACGTTCATGTACGAGCAGTTCCCAGATGTGATGAACATGCTGTGGGCCCGCATGCTGAGAGATAACAAGAAGAACTGGAGGAGAGTCTACAAGGTCTGCCCCAGTACTGTTGCAACATCCCACAAACACACAGGCTGTGTCATGCACAAAGTCTCATACAACTCTCGGCTTATTAGCTCAAAGTTACAGGTTTGATTGGAACTCAAATTTGGGCCAGACAAAACGGAAACAAATGTGTTTCAAAAACTTTGTTTAAATGAGCCTCTTAACAATATTAGTGCTTTTGCTTACAGGCAGGACTGAGCTAACAACAACATATTTTAGAACATGAGGTGAAAAGAAATGTTTAAAAAATAAATTACATTTGTTAAAATAAGTAACTAAAAGAGTTGGCCTTAAACATTGGAATGGCTCACCCTGTTAGGATGCTATGAAATGAGAGAAGAAGTCCAAGAAATAAAGGCATACCCATAACTCATCCAGTTGAAAACTATAAAAAGAAAACCAGGGCAGTGATTACAACAAAGTGTAAGTGAAGACGGAGACAGAAGCCTTTTTTTCTCCTAATGCTGTTGTGTGTCTGTTTCTCAGTCCCTGCTGCTGCTTTCCCATCTTATCAAGAATGGTTCAGAGAGGGTTGTTACCAGTGCCAGAGAACATCTGTATGACCTGAGGTCATTAGAAAGCTACCACTTTGTAGGTAAGGTATAACTCTGGTGTTCCTTTTTTTTTTCTCCTTTTATACTGTATTATTGTTATTGTATGTTGGAGGAGAAGAACCCAAAAAGAAAACACTTTCCTTTTTGTCTAATTGGGCTATAATTGGTCAGGCACTTTCTACACCTCAGCATTTAGTGTTCATTAAGAGAAGTATCAGTGTGAGCTGTAATGAATGAACACATGTCTTAAGCACTGCTTAGTCCACAAACTCTTAAACCACACACACACACACACACACACACACACACACACACACACACACACACACACACAGGCACAGGCACACACAGGCACCAACTGCCTTAAAGCTGCTTTCATTGTTTCATGTGTTTATTTAAGGTGCAGTTTACAAACGAGAACTTCCTTGTGCAGCTGTGTGTGTGTGTGTGTCTTTTTAAATGTGTAGTCATGTTAAAAGTAAAAGGTGCTTGTTAATTAATTTTCTTGATGTGTACTTGTGTGTCTCCACATTTCTTTCTCCAGATGAAAATGGGAAGGACCAAGGTGTGAACGTGCGTCAGAAAGTGAAGGAGCTGGTGGAGTTTGTGCAGGACGATGACAGGCTCAGGGAAGAACGGAAAAAGGCGAAAAAGAACAAAGACAAATACGTCGGGGTCTCTTCAGACAGTATGGGATACCGCGGTTACTGTAAGTTCTTAATTAAACCAGTTATATAAGGTGATAATTAACTAAACCATTGTTTTAATTCAATGCCTCGTTCTATTTTCTTTTTCACCTACTTGAATTCCTTCCCTGCAGCGGGGGACAAGTTCGACTCCAGCGAGAGCCGGCGGGAAAAGTGGGACGACGACTGGGAGAAGAATAAAGGACAATTTCCCTTCAGCGAGAAGTTGGGCGAGATTAGCGACAAAATTGGCAGCACCATTGACGATACTATAAGCCGATTTAGGAAGAAGGAAAGAGATGACTCACCAGATCGATTCAGGTAGGAGACTAACAAGACAACTTTGTTTACCATGTAACACACTAAACTGAAGTCTCGTACGTTGTTCCAAAACAGAACAAAAACGTCAGCCCCATCAAAACGGTCCAAATAAAGAAATGAAATCTGGTATAACTCTGATTTTATAACTGTATTCCAGTACAACTTTACCAAATAGTGCTGGGCAATTCATTGAGTATGACTTTTAATTACGATGTTGTCTTCCCACGATCATGAAAACAAGATAATCGAGATCAAACGATTCCTGTGCGGCAGGCCGTGTTGTGTTTGTAGGTGTTTTTTATACGTGGTAAATGTTTCAAAGTGTGTGTTGTTGTATTTTAGCCACAAGAGTACATCACCACTATCTCAAAAACAAAGTTCCCTTGTTTTTATTTTTTATCTATAAGTATATATATATAAGCTCAAGGTTGAAAAGTCAATGATTAAACCGGTGTAGTAATCGTGACCTTAATTTTAATCAAAAGAAATCATGATTCTGACTTTAGCCATAATCGGCTCTAATACCAAAGTTCACTTTCTTGATGCTGTTTGAGTTTTTCTACTTCAGAGCTGCTTGTAAAAATCCCACCAAATAGTCCTTTATTTTCCATTCTAAAAACATTCCAAGCACACTACATACTTTTCAAATAAAGTCTTTTCAATGATGTTTTTTTTAACCTGTATAAAAAATGCTCTCTAACTAAGAAGAGCAAAGATTTAGAGACTGTATGTCGATGCATAAAGTAGAAAACAACGAGGTTTTACATCCAGACAGTTTATTTGGAAGGGTATTGCTTTTTATTCCAAGTTGAAATAGTTTGAAAAAAAAACAAGTCTTCTGCATATCCTCACATAACTGGTTTTCTTCCATAAATAACTGTCTCCATAGTGACCATGAGGAAGACCGGGGTCGCTCGTCTCAAAATGGCCAGTCAGCAAAAGACTTTAAAGATGAAGAGGAGACTGTTACCACCAAGAGTGTCAGCATAGTCCAAGCAACAGAGACCACAGCAACACGGAAGAGAGGAGGGGTCCCCTCCAGGAAAGTAGACCTTGGGGCCGCGGCCAATTACATGGGAGACAAGAGCCCCAACAGCACCACCAAACAGGTAGACCATAACCGAGAACACACAGGTGAGGAAAGATAGTTATTCATGTGATTAATTATTTTCTGTAAATGTTCTGTATTTTAGCCCCAGCCAGCAGCCCCTCAGCCCACCAGCACTGGCCTGGCCGACCTACTAATGGTGGACACAACACCGAGTAAGCCTGCTGCTACAGGTAGGATACCACAAAATGATATTCAAAACTGTTGTGAAATTCTTTAGCAAATTATCTTAACAGGAGCTAGCTAAGGAGATTGGTTTATGTTGCAATCCTGTGGTTTCAGCATAGAAATGAAATCAAGATGTTAACTATAGCTAAGGGAATAAACACGTATATTTCCAGAAGACTTCTACTAGCCCAGGATTTACTTACATGTCACCTCCTCTCAGTAAACAAACTTAACAGCAGTAAATCCAGGATCAACTGTTGTGTTGAGTGTTACAACATTGTTGGAATCAGAAAACTCCACAGTGTGTGAAGGACTAGACTCTGGAGTGTCGGTGCCCAGCTGCTAAAGCTAGCTTCAGATATTGGGGACAGCAGGGGGAGGGAGTTGATGTATAGGAACTAAGTGCACCAGATGTTTTTGGAGCAGTCCCTGGTGCATGAAGAGGGTGGGAGAGCTGAACAGATGTTTGGTCTTCTCCACCTATCCCGTGCACCCCCCCTACACTTCTGACACTGAAGGAATGCTAACTATGTAGGAATGACACCTGGAGCTGGCTTGTCTAAAATTGATGTGTTAATGTGTCTCTTTCAATGCAGACCTGATCGGTGGGTTTGCTGACTTCTCCTCGCCTGCTGCCTCCGTCGTCCTCTCCACAGTCGCTGGTTGGTTTCAAGACTTTTCTGGGTTTTTTTGTTTTTTTTTACTGTGTGCATGTTTGTGCTCTGCTGTTGCAGCCACACTGCTAGAATATTCAAAGGGATGCTGGGAGGAAGCCCTGGCCATATGGAGCCTGCTACCTGCTCTGCATAACAAGAACAGACACACATCGACTCCTGTTATAGATGACAAGGAGACAGGGACAGAGGGAGATGTTGGTGGGGGTGGAGAAGGCTGGGAGAGATTGAGAGGAGGGGAAGAGACAACAAGGGGGGCCAGTTCAATGAAAATTTAAAATGTGGCACCAGTGGTCACTGAGAATGCCCTGGAAAAAATAGACTGGCCTCACTGAACACTCCACTGATCCCTCAAATTGCTGTGACAGCTTAAAATTGTCTTGAGCCACTATTGTTTACAACATCTTGCAGTTATTTACACAGCTCGCTATACAAACATTACTGTTGGGATGGAAAAGTAAACATTCCTCATCTTTTTTTTTTCTCTGTCTTGTTTCAGCAGCACCAGCCTCGAGTAGCAACGGAGAGTTTGGAGAGTGGAACGCCTTCCCTGGAGGTCAGATGCCAGCATCTGTCCAGACTGTTGACAACAGTGGAAGCGACCTTTTTGGAGGCATGACAGCAGGTCCCACCTTGGCCCCTGCTCCCACCCCCATCACCGCTGCAGGCACGGCTCCTCCCTCTGCAGACCTGTTTGACTTGATGGGGCAAACGCAGTCCCTCACCTCCTCCCAGAGCCTCAACTTTAGTATGAGCAGCACACAGAGCATGAGCTCCACAGTCCTGCCCCAGTCTATGTCGCAGGTATGCATGATTGCACCCAAGCAACACACATGCATCCTTTTATTAAATAATTGATTTATGTACATATTATTACAGGACTCGTGAAGGGGGGCTTAAATGTCACAGGTGGATGCAAAATATGTCCTGGGAAATTGCAACACACTTTCTGGTTTCAGTGTAAACAAAACTGGTCTGATAAAGTTTAGGATTATTGATATTTTCAAGCTTTAATATTGTGAAATATGTGTAAACCTGTGCAACTTATTTGAACTTTTAAAAAGTGAATGCTATACATTAATACACCGATACTTTACCAGCTGCTAAGAAACTGCATTTAGATAAATAGATACTGAAGCTGGACTGAGTCACTTGGGTCACACAAGAGCAAAGCAAAGATGTTCAAGTTGTTGTTTTGTAGCCTGCAATAAATTCAAGGCAAACCCTGCAAATGTAAAAAAAATGATAAGCTTCTAGGGTAATGCTTAATATCAGCATTCAGAGGAACTTTATGCTTTCAAGGCGTTTTTTTGAATGCTCCACCAGCTCCTTCACTTTGAAATTGGCTTCTTTTTTTTCAGTTTTCAACTCTGAAGACAATGAATCAGAGAGCCATTATAAGTCGATCAGCATCAATACTTAGCAAAAATAAAATGAACAGTCCAACAATGGAAAATTGTTGCCCCCCCCGGGCCCCCACAAAAAAAAAAAAAGCAAAATGGTGACAGACTTTCAATACACCATTATAGAGAACAAAAGTGATGACGTATTTTTGTAGGCCAACCCGGAAGTAGCATCGCCATGGGTTCTAACGAGAATTCGCCTATGGGATTTTTGCATTGGATTTTGGATGATTGCAGAAAATAAGCTCTGTGGCTAACACACGTTTCTGATGCGTCGGCGTTTTGTTCAGCAGGATAAATGAACACCACTTTTATGAAGTTTGAAGCGTTAATCCAGCCGAGAGAAGTAAAAAGCTAACGTTATGCTACAAGCGAACTACACCACGGTGGGTTGATTTTGATGTCACTACCGTTATGCTTCATCGATCTAATCAGCGGTTTTGACAAGCTAGTGAAACCGTATCTTAATAAGTTGTTTATTAACCTAATATTTGCAAGAGCACTGAAAAACAAGACTAGAGGCTGTAAGGCGGACTAGTGAGAGAGTTCCCGGCGTGGTGACGTTTAATGTCCCCGACAACCACTGTAGTCTCATTTAGCCACTTGTTAGCAACCGCCGTTTTTAGTACGCGTAAAAACTTTAAAATTCACAAGTTGGGGTCTTATCCAACGTAGTTTATCTCGTCTAACAAAACGGCCAACATCTCTTAAGCTTGTGTTAACCACAGACCTTATTTCAGGCGTCTAACCACAAACCCATTCAAAATCCCCATTGACTTTTAGAGGATAGAACCCATGGCGCTAAAATGCTAACTCACTTCGGGGTTTTAGGACTCATTCCTGTGGCACTCTATACTGTAGTCTGTATAAACTGTATCTTGATCTGAGTATTTTTAACAAACTGTTTTGGTTAGAAAAAAGACTGAGGTTCTAAATATATTATCAACGAGCACAGTTTAACATTAGGCCAGTTGGTAGGTGTTTGATATAGAAATGGTGTCAGACATTAGGCAAGGCAAAATATTTCTATAGCACATTTCAACAACAAGGCAATTCAAAGTGCTTCACACAAGACATCGAAAGCATCAGGACAGAGGAAAGAAAAGAAACATTCAAATAGAAAATTTAAAAGTCACTGAAATTATTACATCTGAAAATATGTTTAAAAAAAATCAGTCAAATGAAATTAGTTGAAATAAATAAAGTAAAAATATAAAAAGAGTTCAAAGTTACAGTGCAGAGTTAAAGTCTTATTAAAATAGTTTAATTAAAGGCAGCTGTAAACTTCAGCCTCTTAGATGTTGTGAGTGTTGTGATACATTTTCTGCCTTGCACATTTAGGCACAAAGAACTTTTGAACGATTTCATGGCCACTTATTAAGAGGGAAATAAGTCAAAGTCAAACAATGAAAGAAACTTAAAGTTGTAATCCAATATGAAAAACAAAAGTTGTCACATTTACTGCAGGTTCACACTTCTTGTTGAACACATCAGTCATTCTGCCTTTATGATAAAGACATACCCTGTGTGATTGCACAATGGTGGAGGGTTAACATTCAGCCTCAACAGATGCTCATCTCCCCCAGAGACCGCCCACTAACCAGCCGCTCCTGCTGTTACTGACACACAGAATGAGAAGAATCAGTTCTGAGATACAAAACATTAAAAAGCACACAAAAGCCGGTGGATGTCGACTGTATTTCTATGTTAAAAGGTTGCTGACCTACTTAAAAAAATTGCAGTCTTTGTTTCTCTGGGAAGACTCCCAGCACTCCCTTTATTCTACTTCCTTTACATGGTATGTGTGAGTTCAGAGGGAGACTGTAGCAGACTCCTCTGACACTATCAGGGTTAAGTGGGTCAGGCTCAAGGTTTAAGCACTTGAGTAATAAGCAGGAACTGTAGCTTTTCATCATGTATTAGTGAATTGGAGCTTATATGTATCTTTGCACTGTATAATTCTATTAGTTAATCATTGATGAGCTCTTTTTCAAACATTGCTTCTGTCTCTAGCCTCTCCAAAACATGGCGGGTCCTCTACAACCACAGTCTCTCATGCCCCTCCAGCCTATGCAGCCTGGAATGGCCTCTCAAGGTGCCGGAGCCAAAGTGTCCCTCCCCTCAACCTGGTCAGACCCCTCAGTTAACATCAGTCTGGACTTCCTGGGTCCAGGCATGCAGCAACCCAAGCAGAGCCAACCTACACTCAACACCCTCCAACACGGTGAGAGGAATGTGAGATCTGGCACGAGTGGGGACACTGCAGCGAGGCTCTCCTTCAAAGCACTCTGCATCAAATGTGATTTCAAATTTGGCATTTTTATTAATTGAGTGTGTTCTGTCATGTCCAGGCAACCAGGCACCTGCCAACATGCTCTCCCAGGGATTTTCCAGTATGAGCATTGGAACTACAACAGTCAGACCGTCTGTAAACCCTATGATGCATCCTAATGCTGGTATGGGTATGGGAATGGGCATGGGGATGGCCCCCAACCAGGGCATGATGGGGATGGGCATGAACATGGGGATGCCACAGGCAGGTATGACCATGGGGATGCCCGCTTCTATGGGGATGGGAATGGGGATGAACGCTACAATGGTCCAACAGCCCAAACACGATGCCTTTGCTGACTTCGGCAATTTTGGAAAGTGATGGAGCTGGAGAGCGAAGATAATCCAGTGGAGCAGTATCAGCCTCTCTCTCTCCCTCTCTTTCTCTCTCTCTCTCTCTCCGTCCATTGGTAAAGGATTGTTAAGAGCTGCAAACAAAGAGTACTTGAATATATTAACTATCACATACCAACACCCTGCAATCTCCTTAATTTTTTTTAAAAGTAATGCTGTGTAGTGATATGGATCTAAATGAATGTGTGTTTGGGTTGTGTTTGAACCAATGATCTGTCTACTCTGGGCTTTTGGTCAGACACACACTGATGACTGTGTGCCTCGTCAGTTACTCACGAGTCAGGGAGAAGAGGGAAGAGTGAATGTCGGGGATTTGCTTTATAACTTCAATCAAGTCAAATCACCAGAATAGCAAAAAAAAAAATCTATCAGTAGCTGCATAATTATTGTAAGATATATTCTCAGTAACTTTACATGATCAGCCATTTTAACTTTCTAATGTACATTTAAGAATGTCAAGTTACCTCTTTTTTTTTTGTGTCCTCGCTCTTCCTTTAAAGTGTAAATAGAAATCTGAAGCCCTTACAGATAAGTTATGAAGTTCTGATATGAGAGGTAGTGACGGTGTGAAGAGTTGAATCATACAGACCAAATCTGAGATGAAATAAGAGAGATAACGGAGCACATTGACACCTTCTATTTGTATATATACCTGTCCACACACTCCAAATGTGGCCTGTCAGTGCTACAGTTCATGAACAAGTGGAGTGAAGGCGATTGATTCAGAGAAGGAGCTTCTCCTTTAATCGACCATCATTTGTGGCCTTTCTTATTGCTAAATAAATTATCTATTTTACTTATGAAGATTATAATCAGTTTGCATCCAAATGAGATAATCAGTAGGTAGAACGAGCCTCATACAGGGGTTGTGGGTTCTTTATAATAGTGCCTGAAAGACCTGTTTTCCTCTTCAGTTATCCTCTTTGAAGGACACATTGTGACTGTGCAGTGTTGAGGATGGAGCTTCTGTACGATGTACAAAAGGTGTTTGTACTTACGCCTCAAGCAAAGCGTACTGTCTGTTCAGATATCAAATGCAATTGTATAATAATTTAACTCAATCTGTTGTGTTTGTCCCACACACATCGTTGTAGTCTCCACTCAATTTAAAGAGAAGAATCTAACTTAATTCAACACCTCGAGTGTTGATGCCGACTGTTATTACGATCATGCATCGATCTGTTGTCTGTTAAATGTTCACCTGTGTGTCTCGGTAAAAGCTGCCTTCTTACCTTCCATCTTTACTAGTGATACACGTTAAAAAAAAACAGTGTTGCTGTCATTAACATCCTCACCAGTCCTCATCAGTCTGCCGGCTTTTTAGTTCATCATAATGATGGTGTGAGAGGAGCAGTCTGTACACACCCAGTATGTAATAATGTTCGGATGAGGATGTGTCGTGGGACAGCGCATAATAAACACTTCCATCCAGCCGTACACCATGCACCTGACCTGTCAGACGTACAAAGCATTGCTCTTCAGTGGTTCAAGTGCCTGTCGATGGTTCTCTTCTGACCCTTGTAATAAGTGATTGATAAGTGACTCTTGGCTGCCTGACATTTTGAGTTTGTCAACGATCAGATAAATAATTCACTGACCAGAGCAGAGGGCAGTGGATAGTGCAGCGCCAGGAGGATTCAAGTTGTGCTCTCCGGCTCTCCCGAGGGCTCAAGAGGCTGAGCGCACTAACACACAGTAGCTTTGTACGAGTCTGAAGAATTAAAAATGACCAAAATCTGTTTGCTGTTTTTTCTAAAATATATCAGTAGAGGTTGTTTTGTGCATTTTTTTTCTACTTCAAATTGTTTTGATTTTCTCTGAAATGGGATTGTTACTGAAACACTAGCATATGCAAATGTCAAAAAAAAAAAAAAAAAAAATCTTCTGAGAAAACTTAATTTTTGCATTTTTCCCATTTTTATTTGATTTACACATCAAGATTCTTTATCTACGACATTAAACAGTTGATTGAAATGTGTTAATGGTGTGTGTTATTTGGTGTGACGTGTCATTAGCCTCACTCAAAAGAGCTTCAAGCAGCAAAAGGGAAGCCACTGCGCTTGACTTTCAAATTACATTTAGTTGATGCGAGTTTGTTAACTTCATCATTTGAGTGGATAAAACGGCCTTCAATAAATACGCACGTCAAACACAAGGCAGAAAGCTAAACGGAGCAGTTGTAGGGAAGTTAAATATTTACACCTTTGTAAACAAAAAAAAGCTGATAGGAGTATGTACACGTAAATCTTTGTTGTGATAAAACAGTTTGAATACTCCTAAATGATTCCATTTCACTGAGTTGTATCCTCAGTGAGTTTCCTAGATTGGCCTGATTTACTGTAGTGTTGTATGATTGTGTTCTTTCTCCTCAGCAGTGGTGCTTTGACCTTCCCTTATTGTATTAAGCTCTGTTGGAACTCACTGGTGTGACAAACAACTAAAACACAGCTTGCTTTGCACATTTGACCCTGTTTTAGCTCTCTGGAGAGGAAGGCTGTTTAATGGGCTATATTACTATTATTGTAACACATTATATGAAATGGTATACAGTTGAAGCTACAGCTAGAATGTGTCCTCTTTATGCACAACAATATATAGAAAGAGGGTCAATTAAACTCTGCAGCCAAGTAAAGAAACTGAAATGAGACTGACTCAGAAACATTTTAGCAACATACAATCACTGTGCGCCACTCATCATCCAAAAGTAACCTCCGCCATTAAAAAAAAAGAAGCAACATCTTTACAACTTCCATGAGATGCAGTAAATTGTGCTTTTATGGGTAATGTGCCCATTAAAGAGTAAAAGCAATCTGAGACGTCAAGACAAATGACAGCTTTTGAGTGCCATCTGCAATCTCGAGCTTCACAAACTCAATTATTCATAATGCATTTATGAAGTCCGCTGAGACTGCGCTGTCATTCCTGTTCAAACTAACGGGAAAAGCAACATAAAGGGACAAGCGCTTTGAGATGACAATGGCCCCAAAGATGGCACTCGTGTGTTTATGCTGCCACCTTCTGGGTAAAAAGCATAATGCAAGCAAAGCTGTTAAACATGTCACAAGAAAGAAAAGACAAAAAAAGATAAGTGACCGCTATAATTAGAACTGAGAAGCTTTTATTCTTCAAAAACAAGAGCATTTCTCTGGTGGGCCGAGAAAAAAAGGTCCATATCAATATGATACAACAATCCTCGTTTGATTCTTTTGAATCTAATTAAATCATATCTCTGTCAGTTCATTGATGGTATTTAACACCTATTGTAACAGATGTTTGGAGTAAAAATATACTTAAATTTCATTGAGTATGGGCAGAAATCATTCAGGGTAAATGAGACAGAAAACAGAAATCAGAGCGGCTGTGGGTTAACCAGGATGACGTTCTCGCCTCGGATAAAGAGCTGGTTGACATGTCGTGTGTGGACCTTCCCGTACTTCTGGGACTCTTTCTTCTTACACACTTCTGGACCCAGGGCCTTCAGCGAGACTTGGGGTTTCTCTTGTGTGGATGTATCACTGTCTGAAAGCTTGGACTCGGTCCTGCTGTCCCCGCTCTTGTTAGCAGGTTGAGCAGACAGGTTTGTTAGATTTGGAGGCTGCTGCGTGCTGGATGATTCTCTGGCTTTGCGCTTCTTTGCTGCCTCTTCAGCTGCTGAGCTCTCCTGGAGCTTCAGCTTCTCAAAGAGCTGGACAAAGATTTCAGGGACATTAATATTTGTGGTTTAAACATGGAGCAAATTTAAACCTCTTTTGAGGTCAGTATTTCCACCAATAGACATTTAAGAAGACATCTCTCTAAATAGTCCCCGATGACACCGGTGAGGTCTGCAATTCTGGTGATAATCCGAATAACTACATATGCTGGAGGGGCATACACTTTATATATTTTATGGGGTGATTTAACTATTGTGTAACAGCTAAATAAACCAGATGAGCTGCAGTTTTGGTAGTTTATTTGAACAGTGTGGAATTTATTTAGCTCTGCAGGAGTCCCAAATAAACAAGTTAGCAGATTAACTTTAACAACACTGCTCAAATAAATTAAAGGAACTCTTTATCGTCATGCTATAACACCAGGGCCTAGTCCACACGTAGGTGGGTATTTTTTTAAACTGAGGTTTTCCTCCTAGATTTAAGAAAATAATCCCTTCCACACACTCAGTACTCAAAAAACATCTCCGTCCACATGATCGTCAAAATGCAAAAATGCACTGTTACGGCTGTCATGACCATGCCAAGTCAACAGCTATGTCCTTGACATGCAAACATTTTGTCCCCATTCCTCTGCAATGACCATTTCATTTCATTTGTTTTTGAAAATCTTCACCAGGAAGGAGTTGTCCAAAAGGTGCGTTTTCAGTGAAACACAGTTTGTGTGTGTACTAAAGACCCCAGTCAGAAAAACACACGGGATATCAATCTGTCTATTAAGAAAGCACAAGTGATAAGCATGAAAGAGTCTGGAGATACCGTGATGAATGTTATGCTGCCTGTAACATTAAGCAACACGACTGGTTTGGCGGAAGGTCGGTGATGGTCTGCAGACATAACCTTGGGGGGTCGCACAGACCTCCCTCCATGTCAAAGCCAACAGTATCCTGATTGGACGATGAAGGCAATGACGTCATTGACTGGCTCTCCCCAGACCTCAATTGAGCAACTAAGGGACTTTATGTATCGGTGCATTCGACGTTGCCAAGTACCACGACAGACCGTCCTGCACTGATGCCCTGATTTACGTCTTGGGGAAGATCCCCCAGGACACCATCCTCCAACTTATCAGGAGCATGCCCAGACGTTACACACTACTAGGCCACATTATGAGTAGTGTTTTACCAAGGAGGAAAAATATTTCAGAATTTTTAAAATAGTAATCAGAATTACAACAAAACCTGATGTTTACCCGTGTAAAGGTGAGGGCTTTCTCATGGTAGAGAGCTTCTCCAAGCAGAGGCTCTCTGTATGTCTCATCCACATCAACCATTGCCTGACAAAGACAAATATAAAACATATAGTAAAAGGTCAATATAGATAGACAAAAGATTATGTAGCTTGGTTGATAGTCAGAAAACAGCAAATGGAAAGAGCTGATATCAACGAGAGAACATGAATAGGAGAGCTCACCATGTTCCAGAATTTGTCGAAGGCTACGACAAAGCCGGAGCAGACTCCCCTCAGCCCTTTGAAGGTCCTGATGTGGACCCGGACTCTTATCCTCTCCTGGACACATTTGTACAGTTCCCCCAAAGGACTGCCTTTACATACTGAAGACAAATGACAAACACACTGATCACCTTTTTCAAACGCCAACAAAATAGACAAAGAATTAATCTGAGGAGCAAAAAGATGTCAGCCAAAAAAAAAGGATAAATGTGCAAAATTCAAACCTAGATTTGATGTGCTTTAAGGTGGGGTTTTTTCTGTTCACTTCGATTATGTAGAAACAGGTGACAAAATGCATTATTTGCTGGAACATGAAGAACACGCATGTATCCGTACAGGGGGAGGGTTACTGAGTATAAAGTGCATGATTACGAAAATGATGTGGATTGTTGACTACATGTCCCTCAGTAACCACATTCGCTAAAATGCTTTCAACTACCATCAAACACCAAATGAAGAATGTATTTTAAAAGGACAGTGTTCATTCTTACAGACAATTGAAGCTGTTCTTGTCACTTTTAAACAAGAAGTGATAGATTTAATTTTAGTGGCATGCTTAGTGGGATGACTGGGGTCTGTAAACAACAACTGGGGCACTATTTGTAGGCCTATGCAGAGCTTAATGATGCTGAAAGGTCTAATGATTACCAACAAGGCTAATGCCATGTTCTGGTAGAAGCAAGAGTAGAAATAGCAGAAGAAAGAGAAGAACAAGACTAACAACAACAACAACAACAACAACAACAACATGTTGCTGTAGTTAAACCTACAGGGCATCCTCGTCAGGACATTCTTCTGGGGCTTCTGCCTCCTCCTCCTCGGTGTGCTGCTGCCCTCTCCCTCCTCTGAATCTTTCACCGGATTATTCACCATGAGCTTCTTCAGTCTGGCGATACGCTCCGGGTCCGCCACTCCTTTCATCGCCTTTTGCCGCTTTTTCTCCACATTTTCCGGCTTGGCCCTTCCCTGGCCGCCCCTCAGAAAGCTCTCGTACGCCGACACATTGTTGAAACATTTGACATTAGGAAAAGGAAGCGGTACGGTCGGCGAATACAAGGCCAGGAGTGGGTCAAACTTGTCAGAGCAGACATCTACTTTTTCTGCGTCATCAGCTTTGCTGCCTGTCTCCGGTTGACGCTCTGATACTGACGGTGTGCTCGAGCAGGTTGCAGTTGTCCTTTCTTTGCTGCCTGTAGGTGCACTTTTTCTTTCCCCCTCCTCCATGTTTGAAAAAACCGCAGATGAGCACACGACGAAGCAGGAAACCCTGCGAAAGTTGTACTCTTCAGTTAAGGTTGAGCAGTCACTCTGTACCAATTTCAAGAGACTTTAGGCCTACATACATCAGATGAGTGAAGTGAATGCCTTTAATCCCAAAAGCGTTAAATAAGTGCTGTTTTCCTATTCTCCAAGTGAAACTTCCTTTCAGGTTGTCACTTATGAATGCTTTCTTAAAAACCCACGGAACCCCCAAAAGAGAGGGCATAGCCTGCACGTGGTCTCCACGTTCAGTGAACGTATTTACGTCGCCTCTTACAAATAGACGATCTATGGTTGCAGTGTCCACCCGTGTGCCGCTAGATGGTGTCAAAACACAGATGATGTTTGCTAGCTTCAATGTAAATCTGTTTTTAAGAATTGATTATCCATTGCAACAACATAAGAAAAAATAATGCATGATAGTGCGTTTTAAGAGAGGGTGCGGAACTTCCGTTCATGTTAACTTCGGCACCTCTACGACAGATTTCGCTGACAATAGAAGGGAGGACATCCTCATAATGAGACTTAGGGTAGGTCATACTGGGTTGAATGAAACAATACTGGGGAAAAGGAACAGTGACGAGTGTGAAAGATGTGGAACTAAGGAAAAAGTAAAACATATATTATTACATTGTAATAAGTAGCCTATGTAAATGAGAGAGAGAGATTGAAAGAGAAAATCAGAGCTACAGGGCATGAGTGGAATATGAGAGGAATACTGGGCACAGAGGGAGAAGGAGAGAGGATAAGAGCTGCCAGGAGGGCTCTTTTTTCTTTTTTATATTACACAAGGGTGGCAGGCAGAATTTTAAATTCTAGGTAAGTGTCATGATGATACACACGCTTGTACAGTAGGGGGCGGTATGCACCTCTAAACTGTTTGCGAGCCGCCAAAAAATCCCAGAGAAGAAGAAGAAGAAGCTTTCGCTGAAGGACTGTAGTCGGCTAAACAAACCATTGTGAGTGAAGTGGGTACGACTGTCTGCCGGAATATCAGTAGATAGCAATTGTTACGATTTATTTAGGCTTAATCATTTATTCGTATCATATTATTGTGTGACTAACAAAAGATCAAGGTAGCCTATAAGCATTTAAAGTTAACATCACGAGCTCGTTAGCTGAGCCATCGTGGATACACATGTCAGCTGTAAGTGTAACGACCGGTCGAATACAACAAAAATAAAGTAGTTCAATCTTTTAAATCTGAAAATACATTTTCAGCCGGCGTTTGAATGCTTAAATATTTGTGTTGTTCTTAATAATGTGTCTTTTTAGGAACTCCCATGTTGATTGGAAAGGCCTGCAGATTTGCTGAATGTATCAGGTCTTTTGGTGTTGTTGGATCGTTTGCCTGTCTTTACACCTCGCCCAGAAACATGGCCAAAAGCAAGTTTGAGTATGTCCGCAATTTTGAAACGGATGACACCTGTCTACGAAACTGCTACATTGTTGTGAGACTCGATGGGCGCAATTTCCACAAGTGAGTCTATTTTTTTCTTTCCTTTTTTCCAAGCATTTGTCATCTCTGTATAGAAACAAGTGGTGTTGCTGACTGACGCATCATGACAAACCTTGCTGCCTTGTTTAATTTCTTTGTCTCTTTTTTTTAAGGTTTGCAGAGCAGCACAAGTTTACAAAGCCCAATGATGACAGAGCGTTGGCTCTGATGACCAAGAGTGCACACACTGTCATGGAAGAACTAGAGGATATTGTGATCGCTTATGGTCAAAGTGACGAGTTCAGCTTTGTTTTCAAGAGGACCTCTACGTGGTTTAAGAGGAGAGCCAGGTATTTTGGTTTAGACAACAGAACATGAATGTCATTGTCATGATATTAAATGAAAATGTTCTTACATCTGATCTATATTTCATCTGGCAGTAAGCTCATGACCAACGTGGCCTCCCAGTTCTCCTCCGCTTATGTGTTTTACTGGAAGGACTATTTTGGGGAACAGCCCCTCTTGTACCCTCCAGGCTTTGATGGACGTGTGGTCTTGTATCCTAGCAACCGCAACCTCAGAGACTACCTTAGCTGGAGACAAGCAGATTGTAAGTTCATACTTTGCTCTCACTGCTTTACAAATCAAGCAATTTAAAACCAGGAGAATTTGTTCTTTAAACTGACCAGGGTAAAAGATGCTGGACTGAAAGCGTGTATTTTGTGTCTTTTAGGTCACGTCAATAATTTGTACAACACAGTGTTTTGGGCGTTAGTCCAGAAGGGAGGATTCACCACAGTCAAGGCAGAAGAACGCTTAAAGGTGAGAGCAAAACACAATCTTAGGTTAACTAAGATTTATGAGCTATACTTACATCTACAAATGCGAGTACTGATCTGCAAATATACCAACTGTGAAATGTTTACTGATTTAATAATGGCAGAAAAGTGAGCTTTTTTCGCTGTTAGTCCTGAAAATACACACAAATCATCGCTTACAACTGAGGCGGGCCTCTCCATTGGCCGTCATTTTACACGTGACTTTTGCAACACTACTGCCGTGCAAGATCCACAAATGCGTGGACATATCTTCAAATGCATGTCTAACAATCTGCAAACAGAGCTGTGGGGGTTTGCTGTCCTTGCAATTGGTATATTTCCAGATCAGTACACGCATTTGTGGATCTGTTTGAGCATTTGTGGATCTGTTTGAGCATTTGTGGATCTGTGTACGTATTTTCAAATAGTTTTACCAAAATAATAGCTCCATACTTATCGTTCTCTGATGTTATTGGCATTATAACAATAAAAACAATCATTTATCTTTTAATGAACTTCTCAAATTAACAGTTAATGTCTGACCTCTGTAAACTGAATTTACAAAACTATATTTAAGACAATAATTGAATCATTTACAATAAACTGCATGCAGTTTGTTTTTTATTTTCATTTGAGATAAACACAAACTGTGTGTAGTTTGTTTTCTCTCAGTTTTGGACGCGATTATCAAAAGTCTAGAGATTATAACTAACAAGAGTCTCACAGGGCAGCGATACAACAGAAGGGGTAACGACAGGTCTGTCTCTGTTTGTGGCTGCGTCCACTGACTGACACAGCTGTTTCTCTGCAGAGCTGTGAGGGGAAACAGGGATGAGTTGTGGAAATGTTCATTCTAGTTGGATCTTTGGGCGACATGACTCACTCACAGCCCATCAAAACGTTGTGTCTCCTCGTTCCCTTAATCACTGGCAAAACATTTCTGTGGTAATGAAACAGTCCAGACAAAATAGATCAAGCCCTAAAATAACGATAGAACCAGTGGGTGTGTTGTTGTTTTTGTGGTTGTTTGGATGAATTTCTGAAGAAGTCATCGTATAATACACATTGCCACACAACTATTAAAAAGACCACACCCCCCAATGATTCTATTATTGTTTAGTTATGACTCAAAGGAAGAGGGGTCCTGTGACCCAATGAGGCATCTTGTTTGAACTGATCATCACATCTCAAGTGTACATGTATATGTGTAACGGTGTTATGTCTCCCTCTAGGGTACATTAGCTGCAGACAAAAATGAGATCCTCTTCACTGAGTTTGACATTAACTACAACAAGGAACCTGCCCTCTACAAAAAAGGCACCACGGTCTTTTGGGAGAAGGTGAGCTGCAGACAGGTTTGACAGCGGTGGACTCACTATATACACACTGTACACTCCATGGGGAAGTCGCCATTTTTTAGTGCTGTGGCAATAAACGAGTGAGATTTATTTTACCCTACAAAGTGAACTCATAGTATCCCACAATGCATTGTGAAAAGCAGTGTACAACCCATTACCACTAACTTGGGATGCAACAATACTCAATATAATATTGAACCGTTCAGTACGGCGTGCACGGCTCCATGCACGCTTGTAAATTGAGGTGTTCTAGGTTTTGCGCACAACACGCTTCCATGCATTGAATTTCTACAACATTTTCTGTGTGCCTGCGAGTTCATGCACCGGGATAAGGAAACTCCTTCTTGCGAGTAAACATCACTATGCGCTAAACTTAGGGGAAGCTGACAACACTGAGGTCAGAGTTCACACATCATTATTATTATTATTATGCATGAGATAAATAAATGAGTAGTGTCTCACAAATATGGTGTCATCTTTTTTATCAAATATTATATCAAGTATTGTCTGACAATGCTTTTTAAAATTATTATTAGTCCCAATGAGCTCCCTATAAAGTCCTCTACAGAGAACTCCTTAGGTACACAGTAGGAAGTAGTAGATGAGTTTGAGAGTTTGGATATAGCCAACTCTCCCAGATCATCTGCTTCTACTTCAGTCATTGATTTCAGACACTCTCCGACATGTCTCCCGCCTGCACTTCTTTGTTCTGTCCGAGGTTTCTTCCTGTATGCCTGACAAATATCATCAGAACATGTTTAGTCCACAAAACGTTTTTAGCGCTCTGCTGCAGAAACTAACTTAACATTTAATCTTGACATGTTGTTTTTTTTGGAATCTGAAAATACAGCTCTGTTTTTCTGAAAGCTTCAAAAGATTAACTTTTCAACAGGTCTCGTTCTGTGCACCCTTTAAGTCAAATCAAAGTTAATTCATACAGTGCAAACAAAAATAAAAAAAACTAAATGAAAAATAAAAACACAGTCAGTAGGAGAATAATAATAAAATGTCAGAATGTTGAGCTCAACTTGCATTAAAAGCCAACACAAAGAGGCGGGTCTTAAGTAAGGATTTAGCATTATCATTGGAGGGTGCTGTTGTGATGTTAACAGGTAGACTGCTCCACAGATTTGGAGCAGCCACCACTCAGGCTCAGTCACGTCGGGTTTGGATCCTGAATCTAAAGCCAATAATGTAACTAGACAAAAAGTAAAGAAAAAAGAAAATCTTCCAAGTCCTCTTTAGATAGATCTTCATACCAGTGTGAAATGAAAGGAAGTGCTGCCTGGCATGTTTAGAACAACACAAGTTATAATGAAACGTTACCATCATTATAAGGAATTATTTTTTTTATTCTATTGCAACATTGATTCATATACATTGCTTCTTCATGACATAGAAGTGTAACCTGCACTGATTGTGTTTTTTTTACCACTGCTGATTGCGTTGACTTCTTGTTGTGTTGATGGTGCCAGATAAAAAGTCACATTTCCATACAGCTGAGATAAACAGATATGAAACTGGTATTTTTTACACATTTTAACTCTTTCTTTGACTAATTGAGTTTCTTGTTTCTCGTGTCCAGCGAGATGAAACAGTCATCAAACGCAAGCTATCGGATGGAGAGACGGATGTGCCTGTGACTCGGACTAGGCGGACGCTTCGGTCCGACTACGCTGACATTATAGGAGACGAGTTCTGGCGGGAACACAAAGACATCCTGGAGGCTGACAACTGCTAACAAGTTCTGCACTGTGGGTAGAGTCGAGTGTGGACCCACGCAAGAAGAAGATATACGAGTTCACTGACTACATGTCAAACAACATGCCACCTATGAATGTCAGTGTCCTTAAAGCATTTATACCAGCGAAGCCTTTGATGACTGACTTTGTATTTAACTCTCCCACAGCTGGAACAAATGCTGACTTTCATGTTTAAACTTCCATCACACTTTTCAAGCAGAAGCTTTTCTGCCAACATTGCGTGAAGGCGTCTGTCATGTTCAAAGAGACGCAGATATGAAGATTTGTTCTATCTTTATGGAATGAATGTTGTGCACATGCACAGCAGTTTTATACTGAACAATGTCAAACTCAGGCATCTGTACGCTAGTGCATCCAACTCTCCTACAGTTAATTGTTTTCAAAAATATAACCTTGTAAAAAATGATGAGTGACAGTCAGCATGTCCAACTTGATTCTTTTTGGCTCCTTTTTTTTTGTATTTTTACATCTGTGTGAGTGTAAACAAACATGCCTTTTTTTAATTGAGCTGAATTTCTCTGTTATCTTTATCATGTCTGCATCAATGTTAGATTTTTAGTGATTCAGGACGCCTATATGCAACGTGTAGTAAAAAAGGTGTGTCTGAGGTAGAAATAAGCAGAGTAAAGCAGAAACCAATACCTTGGCAGGACGTGCAGCCCTGTCTTGCAGCCAGGAAACCATTTAGAGATGTGAATGGATTCAGTGGCCAGCACTGTCATCAGTGCTAAGAATACCTCACACACCCTGCGTACACTCTATCCTTTTGACATGTGCTCTGTGGAATATTTATCCTCACACTTAGAAATGACCCGCTCAGTATGAATGGCTGCTGGAGGCTTGAAGTGGCAGAAGCTTACTGTATTTTGTTACTGTAGTAGGCTCGGTTACTGTCGGGTATTAGAGTCTTATTTTTGTTTTAGTGACCTTGTTAGAAGCCTGTTGCTTGAGTACTGTACTTTATGTAACCAGGATTTACCTCAGCTGTTTGCATTTGGGATCAAATTCTTGTGTCTGTTATAAGAAGTCGTCTTTATAAAACACCTCTTTATAATCAAAACAACCCCTGCTGGGATCGCAGAGGTTGCTCTTTGACATTGACTTACTTGGACCAATGCCAGATTCGACAAACACAGTGACTTGACATATGGCCCTATAGTATTAAAAACTTTGAGTGTGTTGGGGCAAGTGGTGCAGTTATTTAAAGGCAGCATGTGTTTACATGCAGGGATTAAACTGAAGCCCTTTGGGCTACTGGAAGCAAACAGAGGACAGAGACTAAACAACCTACAAGAGAATTTACAAAGAAAAAAACCTAATCCAAACACAAAGTGTGAAACTGGAGCAGAAATGCAGAATGCCACTGTTATATTCCGACGCAAACATTTTTCATTCGTTTTAAATAACACCAAACACTTCATGAGCAGCTAATTAAGATACTGTAGCTTTAAATGTTTGGATATCCATCTTGGACCAATGCAGGATGTTTCCAAAGTTGGTGTAATTTGCAGCTTTATGAAATGGTAAATGGACTTGAGCTTGTATAGCGCTTTTCTAGTCTTCTGACTACTCAAAGCGCTTTTACACTGCATGTCACACCTACCCATTCACACCCTGATGGCAGAGGTTACTATGTAGTGAGACCATCAGAAGTAGCTAACCCCATTCATACGCCACCGACGAAGCAGCGGGAGCAATTCAGGGCTGAGTGTCTAGCCCTATAAGGACACATTGGACATGTTGCTGCAGGAGCTGCGGATCGAACCATCAACCTCTACCAACCGAGCCACAGCCGCCCACAAACATGAAACAGTCGTCTCAGTGCACCCTAAAGCTCTGAAAGAGCAAACTGCTATATGAGTCAGTAATTTAATTTTAGACAATCATTAGTTTATGTTTCACTTGTGAGTCCACCTTCTCTGTTGAAGTATGATTATGAATTGATGGAAAGCCCCTTTCAGAACTGATAATATGCATGTTGTCCGTAAACACCCCCTCTTTGGCAATGTGGAGGTGAATTAAATTGCGATAAGGAAAGCAATTTACAATAAAAAATACAGAGACACTAAGGCGAATTGTTTGTGTTTTCCCTCTGTAATTTTCGAAGTGCTCCATATGTGAGTCTCTATAGATCTCATCTTTGCATTTTCAACATTGTGCTTGTGTAATCGTGATTCTCTCCTGTACATCTTTTCATCATATCCTTGCCTGGCTTGCCTCACATCACTGTCCGTCTCCGTGCGCGTGTGTGAGCTGATGAAGGGGAGGGGTTGAAAATCAAACCGAGATGTGCGCCCTGCGGTCTGCCAGCATCTCATTCAGACGAGCAGCGGCAGCGTATCGCGACGTCACCCCGCCGGCAGTTTATGTCCGTCTGATGTGAAACAGCCCGGCCGGTTTACTGCATTTTCATGTCTCAAGTCAAAGGATTAATTTGGAGCTGTTGGTTGTTAGAATGCGTCCAGGAGTGCGTCCTCCTCCTCTCGACGCCGTGCAGTCCTCCTTCTGTCTCTGTCTGCTAGTTCTGCTCTGTGTGGAGGCTACTGGGTCTGAAGGCGCTGTTTACAATGGTGAGTGTTACTGTTTTTATGGACAGGAGACTGGAATATGTTTTTACATGAGTTAGGGTGGATCGATATTGCATTGTACTAGAATGTATTTCTTAGTGTTCAAATTCAATATACTGTTATTGAGCATGCATAATGTCAATGTTATTGTTTTAAAGGGAAGTTATACATTGGGGGAAATAAGAAATAGCCTATATGTTTATTTTAATTTGTAGGTAAATTGTCAAGTTTCATCTCTTTTTTTCTGTTTAATCTTAGGAGAAAAGAAGCAGGCTTCACTAAGGAGCATCCTTGAGCAAGTACAGAGTTATGAGATTACTTCTGCCACATGGCTGCATCCTCACAGACACAGGAGGTCTGCCAACAAAGAGGTGAGGCTGACTGTCTTTGTCTCTGTCCATTTGACTTTCAAGATTGTTTAAAACAAAACAAAATAAAAACATGCTGATTGTGTTAAATTGTTGGCATGGGTCATCTTCTGCTTTGTTAATCTGTGTTCGCTGTTTTCCTCCCAGCATCCTGCAGAGGCACAGGTTCAGATCACAGCTGAGGGCCAGGAGCTCACACTACACCTGGAGAAAAATGAGTGAGTGACACTGAAGTTTTCTACAACTCCTTCATGTTTCATACAAACTGATCTAGTAATGTCTCCTGCAACTTTTGCTGCAGAGTAGTGTTGCCAACCAAAATGAAAAAAAAGTCAACCAAAATATCTTTGAGAATATTTAATTTGTCTGCTTAAATCCTTGGATGTCTACAAGACGTCTAGACTCTTCCTGTTTATTTGAGCAGATGTTAACTGTCACTTAGACACATTTATAAGATCAGTCCCCCTGAGAGCTCAGAGAGGGGGATGAAGGACGGAAAGCAGTTTGATGGTTTTGGACGACAGAGGGTTGACACCCGATCTGTATGCCTTGGGCAAACAGGAAGTCAGATTTTGCCTCTGCACCTAACATCCTGTAATCTGATGGAGCGGTTCCTGTGCAGGCACAATAGGATGGTGATAGGAAGGGAGCCAAGGATCTGGCTGGTGTAATGGACAGTGAGATCGCTGGGTGGGTGACAACAGATCTTTGATTTATCACTGTTCTGGATCAGAGCCAGCACACTAGTGGAAAGGGAAACTTTTATGAACGTTAGAATGTAAGTCCATTTTGACTGTTAAATGCTGGCGCTCTCTGGCATTCATTCACTCACACGCACACACATTAGCAAACCATGACTCCTCTGTGTCTGACTGACCGTCCCCTCAGGGATTGCCCCCCCTGCTTTGCCTCCCCAGCAGGTGGTCACACTGTTAGATGTCCCCTTGAGCAAGGAATGTTCATCAATCACACACACTGTTTGTCTGAGTATGTGTTGTTAAGAGAGAGACAGAGGAAGGACAGAAAAATGACTATAAATTATACCGTTTTTGTGATTGCACAGCATGAGATTCTGTAAACTAATAATAACTATTGCAGGTTGTTCGAAGAAGAGGAAATAAAGTTCTGTAGAAAACGTACAAATCGTTCAAAAAAAATTAGCAAGAGAGTTTTGAAACCAGCTTCCGTGCAGTTTCTTAACTGTTTCCAGGAAAATAAATGGTGTGACGATTACACAACATTGTGCCAATCATTCTGCTACAGTGACAGTACAGAAGTAGAGGATGAGAAAAAGCATGTCTTTGACTATAAAGCCTAAAGAAGAAAATATGTACAAGTTAAAACTAAGTTTCCTATTAAAGCACAAACCACATCCTTGTATTGATTCTTTAATGTACTCTGAGAGCTCTATTGATCTGGAAAAATAATGCAAATAAGGTTGTTGTTTTTTAAGTTTCACTCAAATTAGCTATTATTACTTGTACTCTTCTATGCCAGCAGGGGTGTGTCCAGACGTTTTGAGGGGCACAGACTTGTGCAGGGGTGGCCTGAATTTTGTGAGCACACACATGAATAAATAGCATTTATTTACCCCTTCTGTCTGCACTAACCACATTGACTTTTCAGCAACACTAGATAATTGCAACATTTACATCTATAAGCTCAATTCTTTAAGCACTTAAAAAGAATAAAAAAGTAAAAAAAAAAAAAAAAAAAGGACATTTTTTACTTTATAAAATAAAACTATGAGCTGGATGTTGCAACACAGCCTGAATGGTGGATTTCAACGCAAGTCCCTCCTCTAGCAAGGCAAAGGACCAATCATAGTTAAGAAATTTGGGGTGGCACCTCGGGTGTCCAATAAGATTTCGGGGGGGCAT
>CM036540.1:12125401-12265401 GCA_020745685.1 Tautogolabrus adspersus
TGGGAGAGCCAGGCTAGCTGCTTCCCTTGCTTAGCTTATAACTGTTATGCTAAGCTTTGCTAGCTAGCTAACTGACAGACATGAGATTGTTCTTCACTCATCTAACTTAAGAATTAAAGCATATTAATGTATTTTTTCCACTGAGTTAAATTTGTTTTAAGAAGCAAACCAGATGAAAAACAAGATAACTAGCTATTGCCCTGAAGTAAAGCCACAAACTGGCTCAAATGGAAAATAAATGAAGATACGTGAAAAAACGGATCAAATCTTAGCAGGACTAATCAGTTTCATGTTCGTGTGAGACGTCTGCCAGGCTACACTTTTAACATGCGTCAGTAGATGGTTGCAGGACTCCCTGCAGCTTTATTTCACTGTAGTCACAGCATGTTTGATGGATCTGACTTGGACAATGTGGGTGGAGAGACGAGACCTAGAGAGCCAGAGCAAAAACAAACCAGCTGTGAGGCTGACCGAGTTTATGAATGAAAACAGGAAGAGTGGATTGAGACAGAGTTTAAGGGAGAAGGACAGGAAAACAAGCGTCTGTAGGAGATGTAAATATTGGGCCTACAGGCTGACAGAAGTTTGACATGAACAACCCGAGTCTGTGAACACACACACACGCACGCACGCACGCACGCACGCACACACACACACACACAGATGAAGTGTGGGAGGGTAATGCTTGCTTAATACCATTAAATTAATGTTCCTCTTGATTTGTACATGTCTCCCTGATTTATCTGTCTCTCTTGAGCTTTGTGTTTAATCCACTAATGGTGAAAATACCAGTAAAAGAAAAAATAGAAGGATAAAAACCCTGTCAAACATATACGCTCAGGACATGTGAACAAACTTAAACACTCACAAAGAAATGTAAACATTTTCTGCTGACTCCACAAAGTAAAAAAAGGGTCATTTGAGAAAGGTCCATGCTTTTTAGTGACTTTCCACCCTTTTCTTTGTATTTTCCATTATCTCTGTGAGGATCTTTGTCTAAATCTTTAAAGTGGTCTGGTTTTGTAGAGTGTCTCTGTCAGACTGAATGTTTTATGAGCTGTGAGCTGCTGGGCAGACTCTGTCTTCTCCTGTCTCATCGTTTTCCTGCAGCTTCTACTCTGGATATTTTTCAACTTTGTCCTACTATATTTATGCTGTTTCAGGAGATTGAATGTCTGGCACTACATAGTATTTAATCTCTTTCAAATTGTATTTGGTCTTTCAACAGGCAGCTGTTGGCCCCTGGATATCAGGAAATTTGGTACTCTCCTGATGGAGCCCGCAAGTCCTTCTCTCCTGCACACACTGTAAGTCCATGAGACAGTTTAATGTTAAGAAATAGAAAACAAAAGAAGCAGAAGAGAAAAAGATTTCAATGAAGGAAACACAATCATATAAGGAAGGAGGCTAATAGGCAGGAAATGTAAAACAAAACACAGCAGTTTTGCTAACATCACAGCCTTGTCTGACTTTTCACTCCATTACCATTTTTCCCTCCACAGAGACCTTTATGTTGAGATGTACTTGTTTTTCTTTGCCAGGGACACTGTTTCTACCACGGGGAGGTTCTTGGCCTGGAAGGCTCAAGCGTTGCTGTAAGCACATGCTCAGGACTCAGGTATGTAAACTCCACTATGGGCTGTTTTCATAAAGTTTTCTAATATTTAGATTTGGTCCCAATGGTTAGAAACATTCCTAAGAATTCAAAGAAGTCTCCCATAAGACTGAATCACTCTTCAAATAAAAAGCTTCTCAATAGGGAAGATGACTTGTTAGTTTCCTTAGAGTTTATTCAGCAAAGATGTAAAGAGAAAAAGCAGAGCCAAGAGAATAGTTTTCCCAGTTCTCAAAAGCAAAGAGTTAGAGCTGTGGATCCTGTCGAGAAGGATGATGTTTGTGACTGAGCTCTTTAAAGATGTGTTTGCATCACGCTTGTATCAATTTAAGCTTGTAGCGCTGTTAAAAGCAAATATTGCAGCATTTATTTGATTTTATTTCCAGTTTATGTGCAAACTATTTTTGGCCCAGTAGACTATGATTGATGGACAGTCACTTCCTCCATGTTTCTGACTCATTGATAGAACACTGTAATGTCTAAAGAACATAATGCAAAATCCTTTTTTGGTAAGCTTACCAAAATACACGAGAAAGTTTGCCACAGCCCCGAACGTGCTTATACTGCTTTTCACAATCTTTTAATTTCATGCATGTAAAAAGTTTAGTAGAAACTTGGTGCAACTCGTACCTGGCTAAGCAATGTCCATTCCTCAGCCTCACAGATAATCCTTTTCCCCGATTACACAAACCAGGTTCCTCCTAGAAATTCATCTTCAAAAAATCCGGTGATTACAATAACCTGAATATCATCCAGTTATACGACTGCAAATGCACCACTTGCCATATTTAAATCCATACGCAAAAATGGCAAACATCGGTCTCGTAGTACATCTTCAGAGGTATAACGTTTAGTAAAGGAAAAATCCCACTTTGAAAGCGAAATTTCACATGAGAGGAAAATGACACACTGAAATGTTACCCCTTTTTAAAGCTTAAAGATTAGAGATTAAAGCTCTCTGTGACCATCCTCAGACCGCATGTGGAGGATTTAGATATAAAAATAAATAGGAACTATTGTCCTCACAACTGTTCGGGCTTTGATGAAACAATGGAAAGCTAGTGTGACAGGAAACATTTTGTGTGAAGTGTCTTGTGCAGTCCAGTAGGTTAGTAGGTCATTGGCTCAAGAGTTGGTTCATTGAGTGCAGCTCAGTATGGAGATCCTGTGTTTTCTCCTGCTGTAGACCCAGAGCTGCTCATCCTTACTGCTAGAGAGACACCCTGAGAGGAGAGACCGGCAGCAGAGGAGGAACTGGCATGCACTGACAGAAACCGTAGCCATATGTGTGTTATACTGGGTTCATTGCTCTGCAGCTGGAAGAAGAGTGAATGAATACCTCTTCCTATTAAATGTAGATTCTCTGGAGAAATGCAAACACAGCATAGAGGGACTTTGACATGTGGGCGGCTGACCTTTCCAGATGTTTTCTGCAGCTGCCTGACCTGATGCTGTGTGCACGCTCGTGTAGATGTCTGCACTCTTAAGTGGTTTTGTGATAATGCATAGCTCTGTCTGTCCCTGATGACCTAAACAAAAGTAAATCTTCTGAGACAAGTCACTATAATCCAGCAATCCGTAAAGCCAGCACACACAAAAAGACAATCAATCTGACATGCAACCATATCATTTTACCAACGGCTCTGTTTAATGGTTTATAAGGACAATAACGTTTTTCCAGCGAATACCACAGTGTGCAGATAAACAACATTAACATTTCCTCGAGCTATAATTGGATGGAACCATCAGCTGTGTCTTGTTTCCCCAGGGGACTCATTTCTCTGAACGCAAGCGTCAGCTACCTGATAGAGCCCCTTCCTGCCTCCACGGATGCACAGCAGCATCAGCAGCATGCTGTGTTCAGAGCCGAAAGTCTTCACATAACCGGAGGAAGGTGCCTGCATCACCATGGCAACAAGGAGCATGCGGAGGAGCCAAATGACTTCATCCATGGAATGATGTCATCATGGAGCAGAAGGGTGAGTTCAGATATAAGAAACAAACAAACACTTTGACACAAATTGATACATTACTGCAAACGCATTATTTTTTGTATTAAGATTTTTGTGTCTCCATTTTCAGGAAAAAAGGGACCTTAGCAAGAATATGAAGTATGTAGAGCTGCTGATTGTGGCAGACAAGGCGGAGGTGAGGACACAGTTGTTATGGTTGTGGTTTTATTTGGTCCCTTTTTAATGAGACGTTGACTTTTTTTATCACATCATAAAATGTGGGATTATAGCACATGACTTTGCAATGTGAAATCAGCTGTGCAGGAGTCAGAATTAAGTATCATGAGATATGCCTGGAACATGGCATCATTTATCAGTCTGAGCTACTACAAAGACTACAAAGACCTGCATGCACAGTAAAGAGAATGATTTAAATTACACAAAGGTGTGAATGTTAGCATGAATGATTGTTCATATGTAGCCTAGCCTTTCATACAGGACTGTGCCTGGGTGTATTCAGCAATTTACTAATTCACATTTTCATATGTGTTTTTTAATCCATTAGTGCAACTTTGGAGACAACTATATGTATGCAGCATTCCAGACCAAGACAAATTTCCCTACGGACATATTGTATACTTCATCGAAACCTATCGTTTGATACCATATCGTATAGTACCATAATCTATCTATAGTACCGTATCATATCTTATCACATTGTATGTTATCATACCTTCTCATAATTTATTGTAACCAATTTTCACCTATGGCAGCTGGCATTGTATCGTCGCATATCGAACTCTATAGTATCGTATTGTAAAGAATTGTTTTGTATTATATTCCCTTTTAATGCTGCAAACAACCCTATCCCATATTTATATACAGTATATATGAAGTCCAAATAATGTATTGCTATGTAACACATATTTAGGATAAACCAAAAATATATTCAACAACCTCAGCAGATGTTTTTTATGAAGAAGTAATCAAGGGTAAAATTCTCTGATTCACATCCTGTTAGTCTTCTGAAATATGACGTCTTTATTTTGGGGGAAAGGGAAGTTGTAAAGTGTGGGTTTTGTGTGGGTGTTTCTATTTATGTGTACGATGTGGTTTATGTTTGCAGTTTGAGAAGCAAGGGAGTAGTCGCGAGAAAACTCAACTGAAACTAATGGAAGCGGCCAACTTGGTTGACAAGGTAACTTCTGATGTTGAGAAGAAAAACCACAAACAAACAATTTTGTTTGCCTCACCGATATTTCATGATGACAAGTACAATTCTGTTTGTCGGCTACTGCAGTACTACAAGGCTTTGAACATCCGTGTGGCTCTGATCGGTTTGGAGGTTTGGACCAACCAGGACTTGATCAATGTTTCAGACAACCCTCACAGCACTCTGGCAGCTTTCCTGTCCTGGAGACGCAAACAGCTCGGCAGGCTCCCCAACGACAATGCTCAGCTCATCACGTCAGTCACTCCTCTACTCATTTGTCATTCTTCACCCCTAGTAACCCCCCTCTTTCCCTTTAAACACCCTGCCCCGTGGGGAAGACCTCTCAATTGATTTTATCTTCATTGTGTGAGACATTCACCATTGCCATGTTGTATCCCAGTGGGTCACTGTGCAGCTTTAACTAATAATCATTGGCATTTTGTTTCTCCAGGGGGAGGGGATTCCAGGGCACCACCATCGGGCTGGCACCTCTTAAAGCTATGTGCTCCGACTACCAGTCTGGTGGAGTGAACACGGTGAGAGCCAAGAGTCTGTCAATGAATCAGTCAAAAATCCCTTACAGGAGAACCTCTGACTATCAAACGTGATTTGTTTTGTTAAAACGACCAACACAAAGAATGATCTAGGGCTCTGTTATGTTTGTTTAAATGGACACCAACTTATACTAGCTATTCTTATATATTATATTATATGATTTTATATTACATTTATGTGTTTATAAATTATTTAATGTATCCAGCGATGATAGTGTCTCCATAAGGCCAAAACAAATACACCTTTTATTGACTTGGTTTCTCTTCTCCCTTTAAAAAGACTTCTTTTTAAAGTATTGTATTCAGAAGTTGAATTGTTGTATGTCCTTAGAACATGTTTTACTTAGTAATCTTTGACATATCTTTTAACTAGGACCACTCAGAGTCAGCTGTGGGTGTAGCTGCCACCATGGCACATGAGATGGGCCACAACTTTGGTATGAGCCATGACAGCAAAGACTGCTGCCAGGCGAAGGCCGATGATGGAGGATGTATCATGGCTGCTGCTACTGGGTATGAGAGCCAAGTGTCCTTTGTCCTAATTTAAAGTTATTATACATAATTGAGGAAACACACAGAGAGGATTTAAAAACGACATTTCCTATGTGCTCTGCTTGTATTTCTCCATAGGCATCCATTCCCACGTGTGTTTAACGACTGTAACCTGAAGGAGCTGAAGAGTTACCTGAACTCTGGAGGAGGGAAGTGTCTGTTCAATCTGCCGAACACCAGAGCCATGTACGGAGGGCAGCGCTGCGGCAACGGTTACCTGGAGGATGGAGAAGAATGTGACTGTGGAGAGGAGGAGGTCTGTGTGGGGCATCTCTCCTATGTTGCAGAAAATGTTTTCCATTTATGTTTATGCCAAGACTCCTGACTTTTCTTATCTCTGTGTGTAGGAGTGTACCAGTCCCTGCTGCAATGCTAACAACTGCACTCTGAAAGCAGGAGCTGAGTGTGCACATGGTGTCTGCTGTAATAACTGCAAGGTAGCAATATTAACATCTGGCACTCATCGAAACAAAAGAGGAGAAAAATACCATAAATGACTTGTCTCCTCAGTTACTTCTGATTATTAGATAAAACTGTTGAATGACATCTCTCTTATCTCCAAAACCCCTCTCTCTTTCTGTGAGTCCAGTTGAAGAGCCCTGGGGTGCTGTGTCGTGCCCCCTCAGGCCCGTGTGATTTAGCAGAGTACTGTGATGGTAAAGCAGAGAGCTGTCCCGCTAATTTCTATTTAGTGGATGGTACGACGTGTGCAGAAGGGCAGGCCTACTGCTACACCGGCATGTGTCTGACCCTGCAGCAGCAATGTCGCTCTCTCTGGGGACGAGGTGGGTAAACCGGATGCTGCTGGATGTTGTATATCTGTCATTTGAATCACATGTAATATATAGAAATATATAGTGTTGTGAATGTAGAATACTTGTATACATACGACACTCAAATGTTGCTTTAGTTTGTACACCTACGCCACTGCTGTTGAATAACCCCATTCAAACCAAAGAGAGTTTTTTTTGTGTTTAGCTTTATAGTCTAAAGCTAACTCTTAAATATCAGTTATGTATAGCCACATATTTGTTATTGTATATCTCTGAAGCAGATCAAAACCAACCCATGTATGTTGAGGCACAGAGGTTGGATGTGGTGAAAGATGAGCCCTCAGTGGGTTGCAGGATTAGGGACTGTTATTGGACAGAGTCCATATTCATGTTGTGACAGAGCGTCCCTGGAGAGCCTTTGTAGTACCAAAGGAGCCGCACAAAACAGTAAGGGTGCCATCTGGTCTCCATCAGGTGGTCGCATAACACACTGCATGCATTTACTGTTTGTGTATGATGTTATTGTGTGTGTTAGTCTACATGTGCAGCTATATTCATTTCGTTCTGTGCTTTCTCTCTCCACTACAGATGGCCTAGCAGCTCCTGACCTGTGTTTTAAGAAGGTAAATGAAGCTGGGGACATGTACGGGAACTGTGGCAAGGATTTGTTTGGGAAATACAGGAGCTGTAAGGAGAGGTGAGGTCTTTTTTTTTTTTTTCAATTCATCTACTTACTCATTTCAAAAAGTCACATTTCCAAAGAGAAATACAGGCCATTTGTAGTCACCGATAAACCTCAACAAACTGAGAATACTCTCTTTATTACTCAGGGATGCTAAATGTGGGAAAATCCAGTGTTTAACTGCAGCCTCAAAGCCGATTGAGAACAATGCTGTTCGCATTGAAACCACTGTCACTGTGGGCAACAAAAAGCACCACTGTATGGGGACACACGTGTACAAGCCTGGACAGGGGGATGAGGAGGCACAGGGCGACACTCTGGACCCTGGCCTGGTCATGACAGGAACTAAGTGTGGTGTCGACTCGGTGAGACTTGTACATGCGTTGAGATAAACTAAATTAATTTTATCGTTGTGGCACTGAGAATGCTTTAGACCTCTATGCAATGTCAGTGTCTCGTTGTGGGATCCGAAAGCCACATTTCATTGTGCTCTTTCCAGTCTTTTTTATTAAGTAAAAGTGCATCAATTATAAGATCAATTCAATTTTGTTACCCCTTCTTTGTCTCTCATTCACCACCCCTCCTTCTCTCCTTAGATGTGCTTTAATGGAGAATGCCGCAATGCATCTTTTCTCAGAGCTGATGAGTGCAATGCCAAGTGCCACGGACATGGGGTGGGTTTCTTTGTGTGTGAGGAGGGATGCTGGGGAGATTTCCTAGGAGTGTTAGGGAAGCTTTGGCTGCTAGCCCACTGCAAGCTTGGCAGTGGTTCAAGAAGTGTTTGGATCCTTTAGTTGATTAAAATTAGAATCACATCAGCATAAAGAAACTCCAATCCAAGCAGAAGTCATGCATTCACAATCTTGTTTAAGTAAAAGTAGAGGAGTATTTTCAGCTTGATGTACCTGAAGAATCAACAATGACCCTGATAACTGTTACATTTTTATCTGAAGCAGAGTCTTTAGCTGTCAGATAAGTTTAGTGAGTTTTTTTCTTTCTCATAACTGTAGAAACATTAGAATAAAACATAGCTGTAAGTTGAGCAGAACCCGTTCAAGTAAAGTATAAGTACATAAAGTGCTTTTTGTAAAAGTAACTAAGCAGAGGTATTTCCTGTCATTAATTGATATATGATTTTCAAAATATTCTGTATTCCTAAAATATCATTCACTCTTATAATCGCATGTCACAGTTACAAATATAAATATTTTTTCTTTTATTTCATAGTTGTGCAACAACAACCATAACTGCCACTGTGACGCCGGCTGGGCTCCTCCACTGTGTGATCAGAGGGGGTCAGGGGGTAGTGTTGACAGTGGACCTGTCATCAGCCACAGTGAGACAATTGTGTTTTTTAAATCTTATTAGTTAACATTATTCCTTCGTGAGCAACTTTCTGACTCAATTATGTTTTAAATTCCAACAGACAATCTCCTTCCGGTCCTGGTGGTCCTCCCGCTGGTTCTCTTTGTGGCTCTGGCTGCTGTCGGACTGTGGTGCTGCTACAAACATAAACTCCAACCAGTGAAAGCCTCTGCTCCACCTCCAGTGCCAGCGTGTGTATTTCTGTGCTGTTAAATACTTACACTGACGTCTGACGTCTTACTGATTGGTGTGTACTTTTATGTTTATGTTTTAATCTTAGTTGTTCAGTCCCGGTTGAAGGGAAGCCTCTCTGTGCTGACGGTCATACCAATCCAACGTTTTTGCTAAAGAAACAAGACCCAGATCACCTGGTAAACAAGTGTCATTCACATTGTGTTCTATTTCTATGTTGTTTTTGATATTACAATAAACAGCTGAACTTGTATTTCAACAGGTGAAGTCCTCTCCTCATCCTAGCCCGTCTTGCTCATCTCGCCCCAGACATGCTATTGTACGTCCAGCAGTAAAGCCTCCACCTGTACCTGCGTATGCTGCAGGACAAAAAGAAATCCAGCCTCCTCAGGGTTACACGTCTTCAACTCCCTTTAAATCTGTGCAACTGAAAGAGCAGGGACAAAACCAGGCTCCACATCCACCCTCAGGACCACAACTTTTACCTCCCCAGGACACCAAACCCAACAAAATCAGACCAGACCCTCCAAACAGACCTCCACCACCTTGTCCTGTTAACAAGCCATCAGTGGTCAGTATTGTATTGAGTTCTTGATTAAAGCCACCTTTTTTTTTAAATTAATACAAGTGACCATGACCCTGTCATTTTTATTTAGGAACAAAACCAAACAAAAGGCCTGCAGGTTACCACTAACGCTCTGCAAAGAAGAAAAGCTGCTTTGGCGCCACCTGCTGGTCAGAAAAAGCCAAACGGGTAATTCTGTCAGAGTTATTTTCTCATGCAAATCTTTACAAGCCCTCTTTAACGTATGCTTTCTTTTTTCTTTTAGAACCAATGAGCTCAGGGAGACGTTGAGGACAACCACTATCATCAAATAACACTGCCTCAAACTGTCTTTTTTTTATAATTGCGGCCGAAAATGTGGCAGTACGGAGAAGATGAATGCTCTGATGAATCTCTGTGTGGATTCTGAGTATTAACACTGATGTGTAAAAGGGAAAAGAGTAACATTTTATTCATGGTACATATCACAAGGAGTATGTTTGAAGTCTTTAAGTTGAAGGCTTTTTTAATATATACTTACACTTGTTTCCCCTTAAACAACTTGAATTAGCCAGAGCTGTGAATTTTAAGACCTTTTATTTTTGTTTTTTGTCCCCATGATTTATGTTCATGTGAAATAGTTCCATGTGCGCAGCAGTGATGAAACACTGCTCCAGGATTATTTATTCACAAAGAAAAACAAATGTTTACAATGTAGTCTATGTAGTAAATATGGTGTCTCCTTAAAGAGCATCAGCTGTAAAGGGATGTCTTATATTAAGAATAGTTGCCAATATTGAAGTGCTTATGCTTCCCATGTTTGAATAGAAAGGGATATAAACTGGACTCATTGAGATCAGTGAAACCCCTCCGTGCATGCTGTCAGTATAAGCATTTGATGAGAGGTGTTGGGTATGTTGCAGAATTATTGGTATTATTTTTTTATTGTAATGATTTGTTATGGTGTTGCACTTTAGGCAATCTTTTTAATGATCAAATCCCCACCTCCTGAAGGTGTTAAAGGTGGCTTTTTCACTTCTTTCCACGATGTACCAACTAGTTATAATCACTTTTGGTGGGTAGTATCGGTAAGAAAAGAAGAAATAGTGTCACTTTAAGGTCACCATTGAAACCCACTGTCACTAATAAGTATTCATAAACCTGGCTGTGTCTAGGGAAACATCTCAAATCACTTCTAATTTATTATAACATAAAAAAGTATAACATTTTCATAATAAAAAAATAAAAAACACCATCAATTTAAATCATTTAAGCATGTTTATCCAAAGATGTCAATACAACTGATCCAACCAAAATGTTGCAGAAGAGGATTGTATGTTACTGTAGGCTTTCTACTGTAAGAATCTGTTTAACAAATAAATCAATTTGACTACTGGGCGGGATGACCCGGTTTTATCTGTAATATGGAAATGCAATTTGTCACCTGCCATGTTTTACCTTCTTATCAGACCTATGCAAACCCTGACACTGTGCAACGCTGTGTCTTCAACTGGAATTTAATTAAAGTCCTGGAAAAAAATAAAAACAGAATGTTGTTCATTTTAAGTACTTGTCTTTTTTTTAATACATGTGATAGCACCCCAACATACTTAATTTCTTCTTTGAGAACATGCTTTGGAGACTACAAGCAGCGAATGCTTTACTGAGGTAGGCTTATCGGATGAAACATTTCAAGTGTACAGTATATGTTCTACTTCTGCTTCAATTTAACCAAAGGACTTGCTGCTAAATTGTTAAACTAGTGTTTTAAGTACTTTTTCATTCACCTAAATCGAGGTGGTTAAATCCATCACATGGATAGTCCATAGTCTGCCTGACAATCATCCTCAAACAGTCAATAACAGAATCCTAAAATAAATAAATAAATAAAATATATTATTGGATCAATTCATGGAAAAGGATACATGTTTCGGAGGGGGGGAATAAGTTTATTGTCATTCATATTTTGGCCTCTTGAGGGCAGCACTACTATCTGGAGACAACAAAACACTAACACATGACATGAAAAAGTTTTTTTGGCAAACATCTTAGCTAACAGTTTAAATGCAAATAAAGTAGGACAAAGGCAACATTAGCTTTCATTTGGAGCCTTATTTGTTGTCACCTGAAGAAGGTGAGTTCAATATTCACTTTACCTTCGGCTATGTTTGGTGACCAACTGAGGGAAAGATGTGCTCTCTACTATGCTATTAGGTTGCTGGCTAGTGATCGATCCTCTGTTGCTATAGCTGCTAACTTTGTCCTGTCTCTTGCTGGTGCCAGGTTCAGTGTGAGCAGTAGGTTTCATCTTTACTATCTATGTTTTATCAGAGCTTTTTCTCAGAAAACTACAGAGCCCCTGAAGTCCTAAAAAGTAAAAAAAAATATAGGCCTATATCTTGTAAGCACAACATAATATCTTGTTCCCACAAGTTATCATCTAACTTGAGCGTACAGGATAATTGTTTTTTTTGTTTTGCTTAAATGATCTGATGCGAGCACTAAAAACCAAACCAAGAATACAGTTTGTGAACCCAAGAAAAACCAATGAGCTAAAAAGGGTGCTTAAAACACTGTTCACAGATGTATGCTGACACCAGGCGCCCATTCGTGGTAAAGATGCGTATTTCACCTGTCAAAAACTGCCTGGTCTGACTAGAAAGTACTGTATCTGGCTGCTCTATTGGACCTGTCCAACACAAAAAAAAACAATGTTCACCGTACAACATAGTACTGTACACAGTTTAATGTAAGTACTTATTTAATTAATTCTAGATTTTGACATACACAATACATTAAGATTACATAGCCTGCATTCCCCAGCATTTGTTATTATCAAAGGTGTGTGATAGATTGATGCCTTGATGTCCTCCGTTGCTCAGGTTGTGGGTAACGATTGCCAAAAAAGCTTGTTGGCATATTCAGTCATTTGTAACCTGATCTCGTTAGACAGCCTGATATTTTTGCCACACTACAATTGTCATAAATGTATTTTGACATAATTGAACTTTTCCTGTGTGATATGATGCAGTTTGGATGTTGGAACGGTCTGGGTTCAAACTTGTTTTTTTAATTGTGTTATAACGAGTGCACGCCCTTGATCATGCTTTCAGTTATAAATCGATATGGTATGCATGGTCTGAAATGACACCCCCCTCTTGGGGCTCTGCTGGAAATGTTGCAAGGTGCCTGCCCTTTGGATCCCCACATCCTTCACTGAGATGAAAGCTATGTGATATATTCTAATCAAAAGACTGCTAAATACCAAGGCCAGACCCCCTGAACCAACCTCCCTCCAGGTTAAAATTACCCACACACACACTCCTAGGTCGACCCTGTGCGGACTGAAAAGCCAAAGGACCAATGGTAGCTGTGACTCAGAGGGAGGCACATCATTGGCAGGCAAAAGGTTTTAGCATGTGGCTTAATTGCAGCCAGTCTCTCCTGCTGAGCATAATTAGTATAAGCTGACATGTCACCCCCTGTGGAGTTTCATTTATTAGAGATGATGATTGGCTTAGGGATAAAATGCAGTGGTGACACCCCTGCCTCACCTCACAGTGGGAAGGGGCCAGTAAAGTGAGGAGTTCACCTGCTGGACCCTCCAATAATAAGCCCCAATTAAGCATGAATTGTTATTCCCACTTGTAATGTTGATTAACTCCTCATTTTGTGACATTTTTTTTCTGATCGAACCCTGCTTCTGCTCACCTTATTATCCTGAACTTCATTTTAAACATTGTACTTATTAGTACTGCTGTTTTGAAGTCCACTCTCCAAAATCATTTACCAATTTAAATGAGATCCCAGTGCTAACACTGGCCAATATACTGTATAACTTACCATGTAGGCAAGGCAAGGCAAGGCAACGCAAGTTTATTTGTATAGCGCTTTTCATACACAAGGCAGACTCAAAGTGCTTCACATCATAACATGTCATACAATAAAGTGAAATAAAATGCAAGAATTAAAAGACAATTAAAAAACAGAGAATAAAAACATATTTGCAATACAATAGACAATAAACAGTGCAGAAGTTAAAAGTGCAATGTAGTTAACATTTAGCAGAAGGCTAAGGTGAACATAAAAGTAGTGTTGTATGTAGTATAAGTCAAATGTAACTTCTTAAGTATAAAAGATTTAAATACAGTCTTAAAAATGTAAAAGTGATGAATGTGTTTACAATTATCTACAGGCAGTACCAGAGCTTGTGTAATGGTGTGCCCTGCACACTGCCTCTCATACACACAGGGTCAGTTGACACACTATGATCTAATGAGGTCCAGCTGGAAAAGTGCCTTGTCATCCTGCTTAATGCTTACCTGCACAGATGTTTCCCGATATTCTTCTGATTAAACTCTGGTTAATCTGGACAGCAGGGCTTTGCTGGGACATGCCTAAGTTAAATGGCATGACTGCTTATGAAATTTGTCACTTAATAGTGTTTAGCTTCTAGGAAGACACAAACTGTTTTTGAGTGTTTGTAAGTTTCTAAGTGTAAAATGTACATATATGTTGTGCTGTACCTTGATACATAACATATAACAGAAAAAAAAGTGTAGTGTATCACAGGGACGGGTCATGATTTGACTATGCTACCACCCGACCGCTTGCAGTCAGATCATTAAAATGATTAACTAAAAAATCACCCCTGTACAGTGTGTGCCCATAAAGACATTAACTAATCAAACCAAAAACGTTTTTTGTATGTGGGGTGTGTATGTGACTTTCAGGATTTTCTGAGCCAGGCTCAAGTGGACACATGAGGAGCTGCAGGGTTTTTTTGCACCTCGCATTTGCTTCTTTTTTCAACACCAGAGGTTGCTGATTGGCTCATACCATGATCCACGAGAGTTTAAAATAACACAGCGGTGAATATAGATGATTCACAAAGGAGAAGATGGGATCTAACGCGCATCTGTTTGTCTGTCATTCTCCGTCTCTGACCCTATAAAAGACACAATCTGTCCTGTATTTCCATGCACAGCCCACTATGATATACATCTCCACAAGCTGTTAAATATGTGACCGTGAGATGTGACAACAAGCCGTTAATCAGTTTATATTAGGGCTGCGAATCTTTGGGTGTCTCACGATTCAGTTTGATTGGATTTCGATTCTTGGGGTCACCATTTGGTTGAGAATCTATTTTGGATTCAAAACAATTCTGGATTTATGATTCAAAGTCTATTTTTGAATTAGTACATACTTCAGGATCTACTCCAGTCATCTGTGAGACTGGCTGAATTTCTTGCTGCTCCATTTGGCATTCTACTAAGAGCTAGCCTTAGCACTTAGCAGGGAGTAACTGATTAGCCCAAAAACATTTCTTTACACAAATCGAGTTTTTTTCCCAGCTCTAGTTTATATTATTGGAGTGCAATTGTTTCATTTCTTCTTTGTTTTGATTAGTCTGCCAGGGGTTGGATCGGCAGGGCAGTTGGCCGGCTCAAGTGGACAGTTGAAGGAGTGCAGTTTTTAAGAGCAGAGTTATCGTGTTTACAACTTGGTACAAAAAAGCTTCAAGTTTCTTTAGCTTCTTATCGCATATGACAACTGTACGGGGTTGCATTCATGCAGAAGCTTTTAAAGGTGGTTATTATGTCTAAAACATAAAAATGTATTGTTTTTCACCAGTCACCTGCCATTGACGTCATCAATTGTCTGACCACAACATAGCCTCTGGGGGCGAAGGCCAACTCATTCTTTGTGTGCTTTACAATTATTTACCGTCCAAGCAGCGACTAAAAAAGTGAGAAGGTAATTTGGAGTTAACAGATGATGTCTAAGAGTGTATACTTTGCTGCACTTGGATGCCCATGTAACTTATCAGAGACTAATTATAGCTTTATGGTTGTCAGTTTAGAGTAGATGGGATCAGGGGTTATATTACATTACATACATTTCCGCCCTCTGTGCTCTCCACATGGAGCTGACTTACCGTCCGCTAGCAGCTGACTTAAGCAGCTTCAATCATTTTTACTCAATGTTAACAAATGTACCTTTTTTAATTCGTCAGCTATTTTAACAGTACATGCTTGAGCATGAGGTATCAAACACGCAAGAAATAGTGCGCACATTCTGTATTGAAAAAGTGTGACAACACATCATAGTATGCAGAGTTGCTTTTTTGTGTACATTAACCTTTAATGGTTCGATATTTAAGCAGCAACGGGTAAAAATTCAGTCCAACAATGACAGTTCAGCTACATGTCTTCAGTGT
This sequence comes from Tautogolabrus adspersus, assembly GCA_020745685.1. NCBI lineage: Eukaryota > Metazoa > Chordata > Actinopteri > Labriformes > Labridae > Tautogolabrus > Tautogolabrus adspersus. The sequence continues at coordinate 12,141,067 of CM036540.1, forward strand.
TAATGGCCAGGTCACTACCCCAGGGACTGATGGAGGGTTATGTAGTTAAGTGTTGCTCTGATTGAGGTACTTGCCTCTGGCAATAAAAGGTCAACATAAATGATTAATGAGAGGAAAATGTCATAAATGGAGAGAAGGAAGTATAAGAGGTGTAAGGTCAGAAATGACTCGTACAATTTTACCTCCAAAATGTTCCTCTCTATAACGATGCAAACTATATACATCTACTCATGTCAAGCTTGGAATAGGAGTCTATCATTAAAGCGATGCATATTATTTACATGTGGCTCTATTGTTCAGCACACCTGGGTGGGTGTTATATCAGACAGAAGAGTCAATCACAGATTAGCTCAGACACATTCTCAATGTTGTTTATCCCTTTAAAAATGTAGTACCTATCGTGTGTATTTACATCGATGAAGAGAGAATTCCTTATGAGCCTCCCACTGAGGTGAGTCATCTGAAATGAATCCATCTGAGTTTAGATGAAAGCTCTTTACCTCTAATTAGAACCCTTGGCAATTCAAATTGTTGCCCTTATGAAAATATATTTAATGACGCCATGTCAGCAGGAGACCATCCGCTGATGTCTGAGCCATCTCATTAAGACTTTAAGTGTGTGTCTGTATGTGTGTGTGTGTCATTGACTTGACCAGATATTATAGCATTCCTTATCGAAATGAACACAAATACACACAAAACTCATATGTAGTGGTTCTGCTTCTTTATTAAATAACGTATGACACCACTAGTCAGTCTTATCACATACAGACTTCATTTTTAGAATATATTTATTATTTATTGTGTACTGGTCGTTCTGATGTACAATGATCTCACTCACAGAAAGAGGGCAGGAAACACTGACCATTAAAAGCTGCCAATTTCAACATCTCAGGGTATACACAAGTAATGATTGCACACTAGTATAAAATATGTACTTGCAGACCAGTCAATAATACACTTTTATTTAATAGCATAATAAGTATTATGTCAAAATATTTTCAGATAGCTGTACCTATTGATCATCATTCACCACAAAATATACTGAATATAAATCTACTTTATTGAATTTACAATGACATTCTTGCCAGAAAATGTAATCAACATTCACCAAAAGTCATCTTAGACTAATTAATATCTTTTTCCTAAAACAAGAATAAGGCAATCAACATGTTAATCAATATGCAGACGATACTGTTGTATTGTACTCCACAACGGTTGCACTTCTTACCTCTGAGTAATATCATAAACACAGTTGACAGAACAGGATACAAATGATTTGCTGTGCTGCACTGAGCACTCCATTCAACTGAGGTGTGTTGATGAAGCTGCTTCCATCTTAAGGACTATTAAAGATGATGAAGAAGAAAAGCTGGAGAGTAGTTATTTTTTCCCATCATTGCTCTGGTGCTCCCATGGCACAGGATCGTTTTCGGCTGTGAGTGATCCAGTCTCCCTCTCGTGCCAGAAATGCTCCAAATCAGGCAAGACAATACCATCTTTTAGGCTTACCATGTCTATTTCCCTACCTGCTTCTTGCTCTGTCTGGGGCTGAGCCTGTCTGCTGTGGCTCGAGCTTGATCCAAAGCTGTTCTCCCCTCTTAGCTGGACAGAAGTCTCTGGTCTGGGACAAGGGGACTGAGGAGCTGTAGGTTGGTGAGGTCCAGCTTTCTGCTTTGGAGGAAGTTGTTTGCGCAGGGTAAGGCGTCTCCATAGTCCCCTGTAGCCCTCTCTGAACTCTTCTGAGAGGGAGAGCACAATGAGAGGGTTCACCAAGGATAGAGAGAAGGTGAGCAGCTGAGCAGAGAGTGTCAGAAAAAGAGGAAGAGAGAATACTAATGGCTTGGCTCCTTCAATTTTGTTCTCTGCAATATGACGCTCCCAAAGCCAGACCACCCACTGTGGAAGCCAGAGAATAGCCATGGCCACAGTCAGGCTGAACAGCATCAGGGTGAGCTTCCTTGACCTGATCTGTGTGCGCAAGTTCTGGGTCTTACTGGAGCGACGCTGGCACTGGCCATAAGCCTTCCAAAAATAAATCAGGGCAAAACTGAGAGGGGCGCAGTAGACCACTAGTGGGTATGCTTTAACGTACACAGACATAAAATTCTGGGCTTCAGGAGGAACTGCAAGCACACACACCAGCCCGCGGATCCGTCTCTGCAGCGTAGCAAACAGCCAGTGAGGGATGGTGACGGAACAGGCAGACAACCAGATGAAGAAGAACACCACCAAGATGGAGCCAAGGTGGATGCTCACCTGCTTTGTTGGGTTTGATACATAGCGGTAGCACGCTTTGGCCATTACAGCCACTGTGAAGCTCTTCGCTGCCATGCAGGACTGGAGAAACCAGTCTGCTGTCTTGCAGACCACCCAACCCAGATCCCAGCTAGCTTTGGAGAAGGAAGCAGCCCTGAAAGGCACCGAAAATGCCAGCACCAGTCCGTCAGCAAACATCATGTTGAAGATAAGGGAGTTTATGAGAGATAGTTTACCTCGGTGAGCATTGGAGAATAGGATGACCATGGCAGTTAGGTTACAAGCCACACCCAAGACACAGATTACTCCCAGAATAGCCGGAACCAGGACTCTCAACTCTCTGGGGTCCAGGTGTTGGAAAGAGCGCTCATTGAATGACCACTTGTCAATGGAGGCGTTCACCACAGTCGCATTGTTCCCACTCACCTTGTCCATTTTTTCTAAAAAGACTTTGAGCTAGATTTAGAAAAAAGTCAAATGCATCAAGGTAGGAAAAAAATGTTCTTGTTAAACATCCAAAAATGAGAGTGCTCAACTTGATTATATATATTAAGCAATAATACCTATCTGAACCTGTTAGAATAATCGCATCAGAGAAGGTATCGATCGACGATCAGTGATCACAGAGGAGCTCCTGCCTGTCCCTCCTGCCTGTTTATCCTGAGGCACAATGATGCAGCTTCTGCAGCTGGTTATAAAGATGCTGTTTGATTGACAGTTGTTGTCCCCAGTTGAAAAAAATGTGCGTAGACTACAGCCTCATGGGGCCAATTAGAAAAACTCTGCATAATGTGCACAGTATGACAGATGAATGCATTGGATCTCTAATTTGTCATTTCAGTCATTACAGTGAAGGTTGCTTTGCTTATAATTTATCACAATAATGTTATTACAGTGAAGGCAAATTGGTTTTGGGTACTACTTGAGCTGAAAATTAAATCTAAATCATCCACCAGCGAACCAGACTTTTTTTTGTCATTTGTGTTTGTTATACGATAAGTAAGGGTTGGGTCAGCAAAGGTTCATTAGAATATGTAAATAAATCTGAATAATCATAAGGAATTACCACTGACTTTTAATTTGTAATCAACCACCTACTGTGTCCAGTTGTTGAAAATCAGGAATTTTGCATAAACAAGACTTCCCTTACATTACTTTCTCTTCATCTACTAGTAATCCACAAGAGGGCACCTTTGTACCACATGAACATGGACAGGAAATGGATCACAAAAAAAAAACAAGGACCAACAACGCTGTGAACTTGCACATCTTTATTCTTTTTTTATTCAAAGAAAGTCCAGTAAGCATAAAGACTGCATGGTGTTTAATTGCATTACAATACATTCTGAGCTATAAAAGTTTTTTTTTTTCAATTAGTGTCACAAAGGAGATTGTTTAGAAGACATAACTGTTTAAAGGAACCACACTTAATAATTCCCTGATTTTACAGAGTTCAGACCTTTGTCTGCTTTGTTTAGACCTTTGACTGCTTTCCTTTACGGGGGTTGGCTCTAAAAACAAATTTGACATAAGTAAGAATCTCCAAACTCATCAGAGCTGAGTGCTGAAATACAACTTTTGCATGTAACGTATCTTCAGCAAGATAAGGAACATGGGCAAGCACTGCAGCAATAACAAATTTAACTTTTAAAGGCTACTTCTGCAGAACGTCTTGTACTTGCATAGTGCCTCAGATGATCTGTAGATGCTCAAATATCTATGTGCCAGCTGTTAATTTCATCGGAATCAGATCCAATACATGCAAAAAGAGCTTTACTAGCATAATGTTACACCAATAAATATAAAGTTCAATAAATCAACATCAAAAACTCTTCCATCATCTACAGATCATTTTCAGTACTATCCAAATAAGTTCCAATATGTGAAGAGCTCAAATCTGAAAACCAATGAATGTGGCTTTGTTGTGTCTCTTGCAAACAGATGACATCAGACTGACTGCAATGTGATAAAAGCAACAATTACTTTGTACATATCACAGTCCTCCCCTGAACTCACAAGCATGTAGTCGGTGCTTTAATGTAATTTTGACTACATCGCTTCAAGCATTCTGTTTTCCACTCGGGACCTCAGTTGAGCCTTTTTTTTTGTCTTTGTTGAAGAGAGGAAAAACAAAGAAAAATGCTATGTTAACATTTCATTTGAAACATTCACACTCCTGCCTTGTACTCAGTCCCCTCCCCCCTCCCGCTCCCACTACATCAAACCCCACATACCAAAAGAAGGCACCACAGCTTCTAAACAGACTCATTGACCGAGAGAAGGACTCAATAAAACAACAGCATGAAATAAAACCATTGACACAGCCTGGAGGGGCTTCATTCACATTACAGACTACAGCAGTCTCACCGGGGAGACACAGAATTTGAACTAGAAAGACTGACCACGTTTTATCACAGGCAGAGAAAACTTAGTTTCTGGGGTCAGAGATTAATAACAGTCTCTTCCTCTTTTGTAGGAACTCTGCAGCGGGTGGCACTGTCCTAAAACGTAGCCTCAGTCAGAGGCTGCGTGGGTTGATCACATGCACTGTAGCATGAGCAGACTCAAAGGCAGGGGGGCACTGTTGCTACATGACAATGAGCCACTATCATGTAAGCTATGTTTCTGTCTGTGTGCTCTTATTTATGTTCAGTGTCGCCACATCCAGCCCCTTTCTTCAGGGTCCAGAGGGCTGCTACATCGTGTTATTCATGCAGCAATCCTCTTGTTGCATAAATGCACAGGATTCACTTTTTCAGGTGTCTGCTTTGCTAAATAAATTAAATTAGAAGTCAAATTGAAGAATGAAAGTCCATTCTTGGTTTTGAGGGACCCTTCTCCTCAAGTTGTATCCAGGTTGTATCAATTTCCTGTTTTCCAAATATTCCCAATGTCCACTTCCACATATCAGTTACCGGATCCTTTTCTCTGCACTTCCTTAGCAGAGTGGCGAAATTCAAGACCGGCAGCAACAAGACACAGGGAGAGGAGGAGGAGAAGGAGGATGTAGATCAGGGATCCATCACTGTCTTTCTCCAACCCTGCCTCTCCCAGCAGCCCCTCATGTATGGGGGGGTCAGCAGGGTCGGATTGCCCTTTAGTTGACCTTGTCTTGGAAGATGTAGAGGTTATTGGTAGCCGCTACAGCGATGATGTTCTCATGCGGGTGCCACGTAGTGTGAAGGATCTTCTTGCTGAAGTCTAAGCTGTCTACACTGATCTCGTCCTTGCGTCGCTTTCCACCCACACACACCTGGAGGACAACAGTGGGGGGGATAAACAGGCGTTAAGATATGAGAGTGTGTACCGTCTTCAAAGCATAAATTAGCATTTATTTCAGTGACATTATAGCAGTGTTCATTTATTTTTGTCCATTTTGAGACACCAGAACAAACTGTGAAATACAACACTGACGTTTTACCACATCATTAAGTAGATGTGGTAAATGCTTTGGTTAAGAGTTAATTATTGTCAAATTCAGTGGACAAAGGAACATCAACATCCATGTTAGGAAAAAAGAGAAGTTTGAGTATTCATTTAAGCTTTGTTTCAGCCTCTTCCTGAATCTGAGGAGAATACGCAGCTCTTTGGCTGCTAAATCTTTCCGTATGTCCACCAGCTTGCTGCTAAATTTGTCTTTTTGTTGCTGTAAAAGTAGTGTTTAGTGGGATAATCGTAGATATTTGTTCCTTTTTGTTGGACACAGCAGTCTGCAATGGCTAGAAAGTGGGTAGATGAGAGTGTTAAGACTCAACCAGCACAGAAAACTGTTGGTGTGAAGTGATACCACCAAAACAATAAGCTGAAAGGTGTTAAAACGTTTGGTGGACAGCAAAGAAAAGTGACAGTTCTCTTACCAATTTCACATAAGATATCATGTGACCCATTGTTTGTGAAAAGGAAGTGGTCAGTGTCTGCTTTAACTTTGAGAACATCACATTTGTGTTCATCAATCTAGCTTTCTCCGATCAGAGAAGTTGTCTTCTTCTAAATAGGTAGATTTATTGTGTCATCTCTAACATTTCATTTGTCACATGTCAGCCAGATTACACTTAAATGTCTTAAATACAAGAAAAACAAATATCAGCTGTCTTGTACTAAGGAGCAGTGCTGTACCTTGCGAGGTTTGAGAATGGCTCTGGGTTTGCTGTTCTCTCTGGATGCTTCCAGTGTGACGTCACGTTTTGTGTTACGGTCAAACATTCGGAAGAAATTGTTATAGGAGCCGGTCATTATGACGCTGAGGAGGAGCAGAGGAGAGGGAAGGGTTATTTGGATGGATGGATGGATGGATGGATGGAGATGGATGGATGGATGGATGGGAGATAAATCTTACCTGTCTGATCCATTCCAGACACACTCAAACTTGTCAAAGATGCAGTCATTCTCGTACAGAGAACAAAGTTTGCCTCTTAAATAATCGTGGACCTGAAAAACAAATATAAACATCAATGTCTGAACTAGTAGGTGGATTGTGTCCTTACTTTTCCAGCACCTTAAGTTCATCACATCGCCACACAACAATAAGCTGCACTGCCATATGCTCTACTTTCAGTAATCTTTTCAGACCTGCTGACCTAGGCTAAGGATGTTAGGCAGCAGGTAGAGGCGGGGCTGGAATTGGACAGAGAATCCCTAGAGCCCAGCTGATGGCCCGATCACTCATGACCTGCCTAAGATGGCTTCCCCTGATCAGAAAGTGTGGATGTGACCCCTGGTGACCTCACGGTGGGAGGTTTTGCCCTTCAGGTTGCATCAGCACCACCACAATATGTCTTTCTACTGACGGTCTGCTCAATAAGCCCTCCTGGGTTAATCGCTAAAGATGACACAGTAATAGATTGGCAGGAAGACACTGAAACAGGATTATGTTGTGTGATAAGCCTGAAATCAATAAGTTTTGATTTAAACTCAGCCTAACCATTTTTTTCTTAAGTCCCTAGCCGACACTCTTTGGAGCCTTCAGACTGTCCAACAGGCACATGAAAGCTTGACAAGAACTCACCTGGTACGTCTCCAGTGGTTTGTTCTCCATTTGAAGGTCCCACACTTTCACAGTGAGGTAGTCCCGTGTCATCAGGTACCGCCCGTTGTGGCTGAATTTCACATCAGAGATCGATGAGATGATTTCAGAGAAAAAGGAGCGAGTGGAGGGATCCTCTGGCTCCTCAAAGTCTACATGAGATTAAAAGAAAAGGGAGTTAGCTTCTAACAGAGCAAACACATTTTCCTCTGTGGGAGGTCTCTGACTAAGAGAGGTGTTTTTCCCTGCATAAATCTTTTAACAATAGACAGCAAGGAAACACAAAGCACATTCTGTATGGAGTTGTCATTAGTGAACGATAAAAGCCACAACAATCATGTTTTTCTGCAGCAGCTGCATCTCCTCATGGTATTATTTCTGTGTGTTTAGGGAGGCAGGCATGGGTCAGCATGCTGGGTAAATATTGGTTATGATTCATATTGATTCTGGCAGCTGCTGATCTGTGTGCAGGCCAGCACGCTGGGGATAAGAGCCAGGCATTCCATCGTTAGCTGTCAAGTTATTGTTCCTCCTCCCACCCTTCCTCCACTCTCCCCTCTCCATCTCTCCAAATATACCCCTACCCTTCTTCCCTCCCTTCCCCTCCCTCCACCTCCGCCGAGGCCCGGAGAATCGCTCTGTGATGTGTCAATGGGGAGTCTAACTAGGGATGGGGCGTGAGAGATAAAAAAATGGGGGGATGAGGAAAGGATAAGAAAAACAAATCAATGTCAAAGTGCAGGGCCCATTTGAGCCCTGCTGGATTTGTGTGTGTGTCTGTGTGTATGAATGTGCATTATGTGCATGTATATATTTCCTTTTGTGTGTGTGTGTGTGTGTGTGTGTGTGTGTGTGTGTGTGTGTGTGTGTGTGTGTGTGTGTGTGTGTGTGTGTGTGTGTGTGTGTGTGTGTGTGTGTGTGTGTGCGTGTTGGAGTCCTTGCCCTCCTTCCCTCCTGGCATATAATAGGGTCCCTTGGGAGTCAGCATGGAGGCTGTTTGGTCCCCATCTCTCTGTCCTGCAGATCTGCACTTGGGCTATCCCTCCCTATCCCTTCATTCATCCATTCCTACATACATATATTCATCCATCTCTGCATCCGTATATTCAAGCATCCATCCTAACGCTGATGCTGACTGATAGCAGCAGCAGAGAATTACACGTACAGGAGGGAGATACAGTATGTGTGTGTGTGTGTGTGTGTGTGTGCGTGTGCGTGTGCGTGTGCGTGTGTGTGTGTGTGTGTGTGCATGTCAAGGGAAAATGAAGGTGTGTAAATGTGTGGGAGGTAGTAGTGTATCATACAATGCTCTGAGCCATACACATTCATGCAGTGAGACAGTAGGTCGGTATCAGCAGACCCGTCCTGAGGCTAACAATAGCACCTGCCTGCCCTGTGCGTGGGTGTACAAGCACCTGTCTACTAACGGCACGTTCAATAAAAAGACAGAGACAAACCTGAGCTAGCAATTTTCAAATGTACTTTCATTTGTTCTTATTTAGCTCTCTTACCAATGTGAAATTTAACAGGCCGTGTTCGTGTTCGCTCCAGTGAATGCATCAATATGTCTGAGGAAATGACCGACGTTATTGAACAACAAGGTGTGGCCATGTGGGACTAATGCGATTGCTCTTAAGCCATTGATTTTTCAGCCAAAATGTCAATTTATTCATTATTCATTCACCTAAAGTGTATGCATGCGTTGTAAAGCTTCAGAGAAGGCCATTCATTGTTTGAAACACACAAGGAGAATTATTGATGGGTATCAGACTTGGCATATTGAACGGGGGGCGGGGGGAGCAGCCAAGCAAAGATGGAGCTGAAGCCAAAATATTGAGTGTGAATTTGCAAACACGGTGTTTGCATATTGTAGGCGTGCATGAATTTTTCAGGATGATTTAAATGAATTTGAATTCTCCAAACTTGTTTAACAAGAATAATTCTTCTTCTACTACAACTTTGTTTTATTGAGGTTACTGAGATCTGTTTGTATGATCAGAGAAATCAATCTGTCTACAGTTACATTAAATAAACAATTCATTTACTTTATTTTCAGTAGCTTCAGTACTTTAATTAAATTAGATATGCAACTATTCACGAGGAAGGAAAATCTGATGCAGAAGCTTTTAAGAGAGAACAAGAAGCAACATTTAGAGGTTCGTATAGCCATGTAAGAATTATAAACAAAAAACATTTGTATAAAGACAATGTAAGAAATTGATTTTGCTTCAATTGATCTTGAAGCAATTATTTTGGTTTTTGGTGAAAAAAACAATGGTGTTTATGTGGACATAAAGGGAAACCGTACAAAAAAAGAATTGTTCATATGGGATCATCTGATTGTGGCTCTCTGTCTCTCGTTACTCTTATATCATTATCTCAGAGTGCTCTCTAATGGTACTCACATTTGCAGTGTTTGTCACAGAGCGCGGCCTGTCTCATGTCACACAGGCGTATCGAGCCCTTGCTGCTGCTGTAAGCGAAGGTGTGACACTGCTGGGGATGAAACTCCGCGGAGGTGATCACCTCTGTCAGCTCCTCCATGTTGGCTGGCTTGATGTCCACAATGTCTGACAGGTTGAAACTAAGGAACAACTACAAATGTCCGACATTCAGTGGATCACTTAGACTGTGAAGAAAATATAGGTAAATAGATGCTGTTTTTACCTTTTTTAGCACCCATATTTTTCAAATGTACATAAATATTAGGATTAATATTTGGGGATTTGAATGTGTCTTTTTGACAGTCCAGTGGATAGAGTATGAAATCAAGGAGAGAGAGAGTGGAAGTAACATGCATGAAAGGAGCCAGAGGTCTGACTGCAACCCGCAGTTCAAGTCTGACCAACTGACTCATTTTCAACTGCTGATTACATCAAACCCTTCTCCACTTTGGCCTTCAAAGTTTTTTAAATATTTGCTACTTCCTGATCTGCATCCGGGGCGGCTCCACCTGGGCCTGTGTCCTAGGCTACCAGCACAACCCTAATGGATATATCCACCAGTAAGCAGTGGTGAAAAGAAAAGATATACATTTATTTGAGTACTGAACTTAAGTACATGTTTTGAGTATCTCTACTTCAGCAGAGCAAATGTCACTCAGTGGATGACTATTCTCCACCTGAGCAACTATGGCCACATCGTAAGCAGCTTTCTGAAATGTGAATGTTTCTTACTGTGTAAAGCCTGGCTGACATTTTTCCTGGTTATCAGGTAGTTTTGGTTGTTCCTATTATTGTTCCTATTTTTTTGGAGATGCAAATCTGGAAATCTGTAGCATGTGAGTTTAGGTTGTAGTAGTTTGAATGATCATATATACAGTATATATTCAGATTTTTAAGAGCAAGTATTCCAGTACTTTAACTTAAGCAACAAATTCACTGAGCAACTCACTTGTATTGGAGTAATATTTGACCAGGAGAATCTATACTTTGACTCAAGTAATGAAGTTGTGTCCTTTTCCCACCACTGCCTGAAAGCTATTGATTCAAATATTTTTTATGCAAGCATTGCTCCTTAAGAGCAATCCTGAGTAAGAGGATACTGAAGCTGCGGTCGGTGATCTCCAGGTTCCACAGGTTCACCCGGAGGTCGTCAGTGGAGATGAACGTCTGAAGGTCCGAGTTGACAGAGATGGAGTTGATGTGGTAGGTGTGAGCATTGCTGAAAACTCGCCTGGCTGTAGCCTCAACCATCAAATCCATAGGCTGCAACACCGGCACCTATCAGTGAAGAAAGGTCAGTTAGAGAAGGGAAAATGGGAAATACAGAAAAAATGCAAGAAATAGATTCTTCTTGAAGGCTTCTATGGGTTTTCGCAACACAGATTCACTAATGTATGCACTTTGATGCTGAGGAAACCTCTTAGATCTGTGGATGTGTGAATGTGCATGCTTGTGGGTGAAGGTGGGCATTAATTTATTGTGTTAGTATGCAGTGTGTGTGTATGTGTGTGTGGATTTGTAGGTGTGCTTTTGAGTGTGTGTGAGCCACAACAAGATGGCTTCAGGGTTGCATGTGACATTTACTCCACAAATCTTAATGAAACAGAGACAGCGACTGCGGGGCTCCAGGGCTGTTTGATGAGCTGCCTCAATCAGAGGAAATTTGTTTGCTGCACGGATACTCAGTGATCACACCTTCCTCTCTCTCTGTCTCTCTCTCTCTTATTTATGGAAGTGCTGAAGGAGTCACTCGTCTTTTTTTTATTTATATGTGAGAGAAAGCCAGAAAAGAGAGAAAGCTAAAAAGGTGGAAAGAAAAATGGCCCGAGGGCATCGCCAGGCCCTGCTGAGGAATGATAACTGAACTCTACAGAATTAAGATAAGCTCACACATGCACACACACTCATACACAGTTACACAGTGCTGCTTGGGCTTCAAAGACACCCAGCACCAGCCTGCATGCAGCCCCCCGTTGGCCAGATAAAACCCAGACAAAGAGAGAAGGGAGGGAAGGAGGGGGAAGAACAAATCGACTGCTTCTTCTTCTTTTCCTCTCGTCCATTGCTGGCACTGACAGAGAGACATGGCAGCCCAGCAGGCTGCTGTATCTCCATGGGTGTCACTTCATTTCCATGTCTTTCACTGGCTGTCCAAAGAGACACGGACCGTATTAACCCCTAACCTCAAACACTGACAGTTACATTATTCAGCTTGCCTAAGAAGAATATCTTCCTTAAGACTCAGTATTTTGAATTGAAATATTTCTATAAAAAGGGAATCAAAGCACTACTTTGAAATAGATAATGAGCAAAAACAGTATGCTATTTGTGTTTTAATTGAATCCTGAATGGAAGACTTGTTACGATATAAAAACGAGTACTCATTGTTTGATCTATTTTTTGGTTACATTTCTAAATATTTTTCTGAGCTTTCCTCCTCCTGCTTTTCCCCCATGTGCAGATTTCACGGCCCCTAAACAGGATTGCCACAGTCCTGGCCTGTCCTCCAGGTTGCTATGATCCCCTGGCTAGCCAGACAAAGAGGGAGCGGACACGCAGAACACAGCACTAATCTACTATGGCAGACACACACACACACACACACACACACACACAAACACACACATGCTGTCCTATGTGCCCGTCTGCTCTGTGTGAAAATTAAAGAGGTAGTGGAGTGATAAGAAAAGAGTGTGGGTGGGTTGGGGTGGGTTGGGGGGGGGGGGGTCAGAGAGGATGATCCCTTCATGGTCTTCACCTCAGTGCGCATTACAATCACTCATTCTCACTTTCCCACTGACAGTGTACATTCAGAATAATGGTTGTGTGTTTGCTGGTGTCATTCACGAGTGTTGAAAGTGAGTACATAATCAGCAGATATTAAAAAAGGGAAATCTATATTAACTTTGATGGACACAGTTCAGAACTCCGGTAGGTGTTGCTAATAAGTTTATAGAGGATTAAAGGCATTCATTGCATAACGACTGAATGCTTTATTTTGATTTAATCAGCTTAACTGAGCTCTACTTCTGTGCAAACTGAGAACAGACCTTTGTCACAGAAAGAAAAAAAAGAATCTAAATGACACCGTAAGAAAGCTCAGCCTTTTAATTAACCCTAACCAATGATGGCGGGCTTTTATTAAGCTTCTCTTTCCAGGTCCAGTTATTATTGATGCTGTCTCATGATCTACAGCAACACCTTAATGAAACTGAACTATGCTGGATGAATGTTGGGTCTCTTCTAATAACATAAAGAGTATGGTCTTGACCTGCTCGTTATGTAAAGTCTTCTGTTGTCATTTGGTGCTGTATACTGTAAGTGCATTTTGTTGATTGATTGATCAAGTGAAATGTTACTTGCATTGACACTATGATCAAAAGTCACACATTGATTTTCTACAATGAAAATTCAAAATTGTCTATTATAACAATACTGTTTTAGACAAACAGGCCCATCTAAAAGAAAATAGCATATTTAGCTTCAAATTCACGTTTTTTTCTTCATGTCATTCTCCTGAACTGCCAATTTGCTCTCAAAGGAAAAGTTCAGCATGTTGAGAAATGCCTCATTAGGATTAGATGAGATGATTGATAACACTACTATCTGTCAAAATAAAACTACAGTCAACATTTGGTCAGCCTAGCTTAGAGGAAAGCCATGCGACTCACAAGACTTTTTGTTTTAAACCTAAACGAAGAGTTAGAATCAAGATTTATGTTTTTGTTTTTGTGAGCTTTAACGGTGCAGGAATAGGTGGGTTTTGTTGCCCCATTTCATGGTGGTAATGCTAAGCTAAGCCAACCTGTTGTTAGCTTTACATATTTACCATAAATTACTCTCAATACTAAAATATGAGACGTAGAAAATCTCAGCACAAAAAAGCAAATAATCTAATACATGTATACAATCTGTATACATTTCCTTGAATAACAAGCGATTAAGAGGATAGAAATATCAACAAAACATAAAAAACATTTGAAATACGTCATCCTTTTTTTGAGTAAGATGTGTATTGAAAAGAAGGATACTGAACTTCTATAATAAATATACAATGATGTTCTTCAATGTAACATCACTGTGGGACCACATGGACTTCAGAGAACTTAGTTCGGGGGATTTTAAAACTGACCAGTTTAAGTTAATATGTATGGTTGCACAGTTTGTTGTTTCATAACTGCTATCCTCTTTCTTTAAAGGTCTGTTTTTGCTCCCTTTTAAGATTTATCTGGAATATATGTCTTCAGCTTAACCTGCTGTTTGGCTCCGAGCCAAATTTAAAATCTGTCAAACACAAGCAGGACAAGACGTAGAGCTGTTTTCATGACTATGACATTACAGGTCGTGTAAAACCTGATAGTCTTGTGTGACCTCTTACCCGTAACGAGGTGATTGTCGACGGGTTTCTGATCCGTCCATCCTCATCCTTCAGGTTGTAGCCCTCTGGACGCTTGTCTCTCTCGCTGATTTTCCACAGCTTCACTGTCTTGTCTGAGATGGATCCATCACGCAGAGACACACACAAACGAAAAATACAGTTAGATCACAGCTCACTACAGTGAATCACTGATCCAAGATGGATGCGGGGGGTTGGGCAGCCAATCTGGCATGTAGCTGGGCAGCAGCCAGCAAGAATGATGAATGGCGGCTCCTGTGAACATTTTCATGTCACTGATATCAATCTACAAGTTGACTACATTTCCCGGCTGTAGCGTACGCTCCCCCCCGAAAAAGCCATCTGGATGTGTTTCAATCTGCATCGCACAGACACCAGTTACATCCCATCTTCTCGCTCTACTGAAGGGGATGGCGGCGGTGGCGGCAGTCAGGTTGTTGCCTGTTTTTGTTTTGTTTTTTAATTTCCGCTGTGAATATTGCTGTCAGAGCAGCGAGGCCATCGCCACAGGAATCTCCACCATCTGCTCCAGCCACCGCTAGCACTTCTGTAGCAGCCATGCATGAAGCCGGCAATCTGCAAGACGTCTTTTTGCTGATTTGTGTGTGTCAGTGTGCATGTATAGTGTAGTGTGTGATGGTTGCACACACTTTGATATATGTATGTGTATTCCTGTTGTGGCAGCCATGCATGAACTTTTAAATCTGAAATGTGTCTGCTGGTGGCATTTCTCACTGAAGCAGAATACCAATAAATGCACACAAAAGTCAAAAAGACATTTACATGTGGTATAACGTCTGCAGGTAACAAATGATTCATGAGTTGCCACTTTTATTAACTAACAACCAAATGAAGCTTCTCGACATAACACTTGTTATGAATTGGCGCTATACAAATAATGATTGATTGATTGGTTGAAATGCCAACATTTAAACATGTTTGTATGACAGATTAATGGTTTATTTGCACTGCACAACCAGGGTCTCCTTAGATAATGTACTTACCGTTGGTGGAAAGAAGGAAGTAGGCGGCATTCTGCTGAGGAAGCCATTTGATCTTGTTGATCTTCTCCTCAATCTCCAAACTCTTCAGGTAGTCAAACTCTGGCTCATGGCTCTGAAATGTGCTGTAAACATTGTACTCCCCTCGACGTTGGGGCTGACTCTTACTCTGAAAGAGTAGGAGAGAGGGAGAAACATAATAAGTGAATGATCTGTTTGCTTTGAACTCCATAAGATTCAACTCTTTAGAACAAATTTGTGACAACAAAGAATATTTGAGTAAAAATCAATGCTAGTGTAAATATTTGTTCAATACCTAATTGTACCCTCAGTAGCGTTAAATTTGCCATGCTAGCAGCGGGAATTTAGTGTGTATGCTTCCTGTCAAGGGATGGTCCAGATAATAGACTGTATATGCTAGGGGTTGCACGACTTCAGGTTGTTGTTTTTTTTTAAGTTGACATTCATTTTATAACAGTAAAATCGATGTCGACTAGTCGCTTATGAAGTTACCAATAAAACTACTGAAGAAGGGAATGCTTTTCCAAACAGCAGAAATATTAATTTGCAAAACGTAATGCATATGCTGCTAGAACCAGGCAGTCAACACAGAAAGAAACAGCAGGTTGCAACAGCTGCAATAAAGTATACAACAATAACACGTGTGCTACAACTACCATATAAGTGAATGCAAAAAAAAAAGTCACTCTTTGAAAAAAAAAAAAAAACTCAGGTAAACAGCGTTTTTGCCTACTCACTGTCATAGTTCTGCTTAGTCACAGTTTTAGATTTTCTATCCTGATAAGTAATTAGTCGACATCAGGCATAAAGTTCATCACACAGCTGTAAAGTTGACGAGTCTGTACAACCCCTAGTATACAGTATACAAATGGACAGCTCGCCTCAACCTCTTCTTGTTGAACAGAATGAAGCCAAAGTATCCCTGAGACGGGCACTGACTTAATGGGGATTTGCAACCAGAGTCTGCGCAGTAGGGATCTGCTGAAAGAGCCGCGGTATTGATGTTGGTATTGACATCTTCTGCTAACAGAAACGCACATTTAACGTACAGACAAAATCGCAAAAATCACCCAGATGGTTGTAGTCCACAGCTGACCAGATTCTTGTGTCAGTTTGCAGCAGATACTCACATTTATAGAAGTTCTGAGTCTTTTGTTAGTGTTTTTTACGTTTTCTCTTACTGTTGTGCTGTAGTGTCAATCATTTTATTCAGTTTTTAAAGCATCAAATAACAAATTAAAATGAAACTTCTCAGAAATTAGCTACTTGAACACAAAATAACATGATAATAACTATCATGACAAAACCAGGTTTAAGGAAAATTGAGTTTTGATTTTAAAGTTCGACCCCTGTCCATCTATTAGTATAGAGGAGGCGAGATTTATGATCTATACTGCAGCCAGTCAGCAGGGGGAGCTCTACATAATTAAATATTTTGGCCTCGCTTGAGGCGGGGTCTTTAGCTTACCATTCTTTATAAAATCTATGGTCTAGACTAGAATATATGTTAAAAGTATGCAGAAGGTGAGACCCTGCGAGGAGCGACGTCATCTCTTTTGTTATTGTTTTGATTGAGAGCCCCCTTGCGGCAGATTTTACATACTGTACGTTTAAGTCAGCTTCGTACTTAGGCTTTGAATCTACAGCAGATAACGTAACATGAAACCTCAGTTTTACTTCTGGTTTTTGATCTATTAGCCAACAGTATAGAATGCTACTATGCCACTTTCAAGATGATGAATATAGTAAACATTATACTTGCTCAACATCAGCATGTTAGCATAATCACTGTGTGCTTATAAGCATGATTTAGTTAGCATTTAGCTCACAGCACCACTGTGCCAAGCTAAGCCTCTCAGAGGCGTTAGCATCCCATGCTGTCTTGTAAAGATAACGAAACATAGAGATGTCTTTTGTATATTAACAGTGAAATTCTTGTTCTGGCACCTTATTACATCTATAGCCTATATAATGTGTACATCATTTGCACACATTTGTCTGTAGCTAAAAATGATGTGTGTCATTTAAAACCTTTACATCTTTACTGGAATTCAGAATACATCTGTGGTTTTAAACAACGCTTCTAACACACGTTTAAAATGATAGTCGCAGCACAGATTCTTTGTGGAGATTCTTGCTAGATGTGGTTGTAAGATATTTACTGCTGAATTTCCATCAAACAATTTATTTAATTACACCCCCTTGTCTTTGTAGTTATCTAAAAACAATCTGAGTTTTTTCAAGGCTGTATAATCCTCTCAGCGGAAGGGCAGCATAATCAGTGTTGCATTGTTGGCATTTCCTACCTCCTGCTCCCTCTGGAAGACAACCACTCTGCCTCCTTTATCCCCGGTGGCCAACAGCTCCCCCGATGAGTTAAACTCCACCGTTGAGATAATGTCAGCTGCAACACAGGAAGCAGAGCAGAGAGGGAAAGAAAATGTCAGCATGGATGTGCACAAAGCTGTCAAGGTATCAGTCAGACAAAACAAAAGATCTTTTCAGACATGTCAGAGGAAGGGAAGGGGAATCTCATGATGAATTCGCATAGGATGCTCCAGCACAGATACCCTTGTTTGGTGAAATATGGGTCAGGAGAAGCGGCTGCATGAGTCACTGCATGATATCAACTAATTGTCTGAGTGAAGTGAGACAATCTGTGTCATTTAATAGCACTCCTGCTTTTTTAAGCGACTCTGCAGCTACACTAATAATGCCATTCCCCTCTCTCCACCTGGCTGTAGGACCCCGTGCTGCTCAGTGGCCCTTTTGCTCCTTCATTAAAAAACATAGTTTTAACCCTGTAGACCATGCTGCAGATATATATCTTTTTGTGTAGCGTATTGTTCAACTTCAATTCTCTGCAGTGCATCAACAGGATACATCAGTAAAATACAATCCCTCAAAATATTCTTCCTTTTCTGAATTGTCTCTGTGTCTCTTCATAGATACAGTTGCCCCAAAAGTAAATAACAGACACCTACCCTTAAGGTAGCTTTTCCTCTCCTCCTCAAAGACATACATCTGCATGGATTTAGGAGAGGCTAATGGTGACTGTAATTAATATACAGCCCCAGGCAAAAAGGCACAGCATAATGTCTGTCACACACACACTATGCAAAAACCCACTACAGGAGAGGCTATCCCTCTTTTTAACAGTGACAATAATATTGGGCAAAGAGAGAGAGAGAGCTTGTTGTTTTGTACCCCCAACGCCCTCTGTGGACCTGCTACTGGCGGAGCGCTGAACAGGAGAGGGGAATGTTGCTATGGAGACCGTTTCCATCTCTAGCGGCAGTCAGAGGGGTGTATATGTGTGTGCGCGCGAGTGTGTGTGCCAATAGCTCTCAGACTTTAGTTGCTGATGCTAGCTGTAATTCAGCAGACAGAGAGAGTGCTGCAATAGAGTGAAAAGCTGCTACTGCATCTGGGGGAGTGTGTGCAGTTCAATGCAGCAGCAGCACACAACTTTAGACAATAGAGTCCCTCTAGACTCTTCCTCACATAAAGCTGCTGTGCATTGTGGAAATGACTAAGCGGCATGTGTCTGAGTGTGTGTGTGTGTGTGTGTCCTCGCCTTGTTTCATTGCATTGTTTCAGAGAAACAACATTCAGGAGAGACACCAGAGGGATTCTTGCAGCCTTGTGTTAATAATTGTGTGAGGTGGGAGGGGGGATCCTAATCACATTGGAATCTGGAAGCTAATAATGTTTCACAGACAAGACGCACTCTGACCTAATTACATCCTGGGAGAACCCCACTGACACACCTTTTTGCTGTCACATATACCGTCACGCAAAAATCCAGCACAGGAGTTATTAGCTTTTTCTGTATTTGCATGAATCAGCTTGTGCATGCACAGAGATTTCTTGAAACCCCTTGGCACCCTCACATCACACATACTCACACCATACACAACTTGCACAATAGTGTCTTTCCCAACACAATCAGACAAGTCACTGGTGTGAATCGAATGGAATCGGCTTAGAGGTCAGCTTCCTCAAATCAAAGCTTTTCTCTCTTTTTGTCCTTCACTCTTCTTTTTCCTTTATACCTTGCTCTCCCTCTTTCTCCCTTCTCTCTCCCTTCTTCCCTCATCATCATCACATTAAGTCACTGAGGAGGAACAGTAATTGATGGGTGCCATTTAATGAGTTTACACACGGATACATCCTTCAATCATCTCAGTGAATAAAGAATAGGGGAGGACTGGCGAAGCAAAAAACGGAGTTACATGATGGAATGCTTCCTTAAATGAGTTTTTCTTCATGCAAATGTATTCAAACCTGATGAGACAATATATTCTGCCACCGATGGGCTTGTCTTTGAATGCCAGTATACAGTTATTTGAGATAAAAATTCTATTATAGGGAACAAATTGATTAGCAGCTGAGTCGCAGAAGGGCGGAGCTTCTGGGATGTTTTCCGCTTGCGTCAGTTCTGATTTTAATACATCAGAAGGTTCAAGGTGGACTGGATTTAGCAACAGCCTGATGAGTCTGGTAATCAAATGTGTACTTACACACACTCTCCCTTTCTGTCCAACACACACACAGCTTCATCAGCAGACCATAACGAGATGAAGCTCATAAATCCTGTGGTCAGCCAGCTCTGACACAGACAGGTCAGCAGCTTCTTGATGTATCGGTGAGGAACGCTCGAGATAACACACATCCATCACTAGTAATAACAGACAAGCCTGTTGGGATGCGTGTATGTGTGTGTGTGTTTCAGTATGTATGCCTGAAATAAAACAAACATGTGCTCTGCTTATGTGTTTCTATTCGCTCTGAACCTAGTAACCCACCCTTCAGCGAACAATATAGGATCATGAGTCCAACTGATTGGATGGAAACATAGATATGCATTGATTCTGGAATGAAAACGCTGCGCGAGGAGCCAGCAACGCAGGCAGGGGAGGGAGTGTATTGAATGTATTTATAGACGCCCCAGCGTGCAACATCTATCACGCACAACAGAGAGGTCCACTAAAAGAAACAAGAAGGGGGGAAAGTCTGTACAGGGAGAATTGTTGCTCTAAGTAGGTCAATAAAAGATTGTACAAAGAGTCTCCTCGGCACAGACTACGACCAAAATAGGAGCTCCATGGCTAACCTCTAGACAACATGTAATCCTGTCAGGGGTGAGAAAGAAAAAACTAAACCCTACTAAAGGCTTGATCCTGTGGCACTGCAGGGTTGTGTAAGACAGACAGCCCCAAAATGGTGTGACACGTACACGGAAAGCAAGTTGCATAAGTGCTGGCAGTAATTCCAGGTAGTAGGAAAGCGATGTTAGCAACATGGTGTCGTGTAGATGCTTTGTTAGTGTTAGACATTCAGAAGAGAGGATTACTGCACTTGTGCTGAGCTGTCTGCGTCAAAGGATCAGGCTGGGGGACAAATCAGGTCCTTCCTCACACACTATCAATATAATCAACAATATCTAGCATGTACACTTTCTCTGTGTCTTTAACAATAACAAGCACGTGGAAAATTACAAATTATGTATGTTAAATCAGATCGCCTTTCACAATTTCTGTGCTTAAAAAGGCAGCTGATAACGGCTTCATTTCACACCAGCAACAATGGAGATCAATCAGAATTTTAAATACACCCTCCTACCTGCTGGTCTGGTACCCTTGATTAAGGCTTTATTAGGCTTTATTAGCTGCACACAAAGCAACAGAGCACAATGCAGCTCTCTACATCTGAAGAGCACGACTCGTTTGTAAGATCTGGAGTGAACAAGCTAATTAACCTGGTTTCTGCAGGATCAGCCCCTTGAGAGTGAAACGGAGTGTGTATGTCCATGTCTCTGTATGTGCCTGTGTGTGTGTGAACCCTTTCTCTTTTGTGTGTGCGTTCTTTTCTGTATCCCCACACTCCAGGGAGTTGAGGGTGAAATGGGCGAGACGTGTTACTGCTTCACTTCTCACACTTCATTAACACTTCGCCGTGGCACACATCTGACTGCAGACATGACACAGGACAGGGCCAGGAAACAAGAAGGAGAAAAAAGAAGTGGGGAAAAGTGGTGAAATCAGACATCGATTTCTGCTTGCACTAACATGAATACCAAGAGGGATGATTCCAAATGCTTGTTATTTGGTATTCTCTTAGAAATTGAAGATGTAGGAGGGGGATGGTGGGGAAGCGGGGGCGCGTAGAATTATAATCCAGCACAACAAAACAAAAGCTGTCTCTTTCTCTCAACTGTCTGTCTGTCGGTGCTGCTTTGGTGCAATCCCTTTCATGTTCCTGTTTTCAAGGCTTGAGTGAATCAAAGATTAGATGGTGTCTGTACAGACTGAAATCCTTCTTCTACAGCGACCTTATCACCAAAAAACATGAAAGAGAATTGTTCCTTTCTAGAGAGAACACGGGAATTAGCTATCAAAACTTACAAATGTAGCCCATTATAAAGTCCAGAAAGGTCAAACACTGCTTGGCCTTCAGGCTAACATTGCACCCAATGACTCACATACAGAACATCTATCACAGCAGCACCTCACGTACTACCCAGGAAGTCGGGAAAAATAGGAATTTATTTGTAATCGTCCTACAGTAGCAACTCCGCCCGTTTTCTTTAATAAATTCTCATTAAAATTTTATGGAGCTGCAGACTTAATAAGAAGATAATCAGGGGATGAAAGCAGCTGCTGAATAAGGAGTGTGACTCGCCCCAACTTCACAGCTTGCTATTAAGCACCCACCACCCCCACAGACAATATCCTTCCTTTGCTATGTGGCGAGGTGGGGCTCAGCGTTTTGAGTGTTTCATGGTGAATAATGGATGGGACCTGCGGGTATGGTGGGCTAAGTCTTTTTTAGTGCAGGGGTCCTAAAGTGTGGCCCCAGGCCGTTTGACTTGGCACAGACTCAGCTCTCATCAGCAGCTGCAATAAAGGCTGTGAGCTCCGTGTTAAGGGCCTGCATCAGTATTCAGTAGGGGCTAGAGGGGTCACATCACACACAAGCTTGTAGTCACATCAGACAGACGTGTACGCAGCAGAGAGAGAGAGAGAGAGAGAATGAGAGAAAGAGGGGGTGGTGGAGAGAGAGGAAAAAGGATTACATGTCCTAGCAATAGATCTTTTGGTCATTGTTCTGGTGGCTAAATTGTAAAGGAGCAGAAATCAATACAACAGCAGACATTAGGTGAGGTCCTGCCTCACAGTGGGGGAGCTATTTACATTTTTACACACAGTGTGGTGTTCTGCTATTTGATGATTTAATTCATTATGGAACCAGTGAAGGTGCATATCAGGAAAATTAACTGTGGCCCATGTTGTAGAAGTGGAACAGTCCATTGCCTCAACATACAATCACTGCAGTTAGACACGACACATCCATTGTTGCAGTAAGCAATGTATCATCTGGTGGTAGGATGCAAATCAGACACTCGACAACAAGATTGAGAAGACTTTTAAAACAGAAAAGGGATGACCAGCAAAGTATTACTTACAATGTATGCACATTATGTACATGTACCCACACCAGGTCAATGTACCCGCCCACAGACCCACTGAGGCGTGGGATTGGTGCAAGCCAAAGGTCAGAGCTAGTGACATCATTAAAATGTGACATCATTAAAGTGTCCTGCTGCTGTAGGCAAGCATGGCCTGAGGGGAATCCCAGCAAGGGACCTGTGTGTGTATATGTGTGACTACTTGTGTGTGTGTGTGTGTGTGTGTGTGTGTGTGTGTGTGTGTGTGTGTGTGTGTGTGTGTGTGTGTGCGTGTGCGTGTGTGTGGTCTGATCAGACTGGGCCTGATGGAACATGTGCACTTTGTTGAATTTACGAGGACCAGCAATGGACCCAGACACAGACCTGTGTGATCTTTGGCTGCAGACTGGCTTCACACCACTTACGAGACAAGGATTCAAGGAATAAATGGGCAAACACTGACACACACACAGACACGCTCAGTCATGATATATGAGCTGTGACGATCAGTCATAAATTAAAGCCATAAAAAATAACAAAAGTAGCCCCCTCTTGTCTGAAAGCGCAGATGTGCAGCAGAGCAGACAAACACATTTACACCCTGCGACTCTCTGCACTCTCTCTCTCTCTTGATCCAGTGAATATGACAGAGTCAGAGAGTGAAACAGAGAGAAGCTGCAAGACAGAAGATCCCCTCCTGTTTTTTATCTCAGCACACATCAAACAAAGATATCCATCACTCCCACCCCCACTCCTTCACTTCTCGCTCTGAACCAGCCTGTGTGTGTTTAGGAGTGACAGCAAATCATCTGTAAGTGCAGGAGTGGAACGAATGATGATGCTGTAGTACGTTTAAATGAAAAAAGGGGGGGACATAGAGAAAAAAACTGCCTTCTGAGCCTTGACTTAAGTCTCTCTACAACCTGTATTGGCTTCAGTAACATAGCTGTTGGAAAATGGAAGAAGCTGCTGGCTCTGACCCACCCTGCAGCCACACATACCCTCAAACAAACAATAGTTTCCATCTATTGTTCATAGAGCTGCTGCATATGATTGTTAAAGTACTGTTTCAACAGTCATTTTAGTATGTTTTTGTCCTGTTTTTCTATTTTTGAATATCATGCTAAGTGGGGGCTGAAATATGTCTATGAAAGAATTAAAAGCACGGAGCTATAGAGAACATAATTATGACTGAATATTCGAAACAATAAGACCACATATGTATAAATAAAATAGAATCCTTAATCAGGATGGAAAAATACTTCCACAAAAGCACTTATTATTTCATCAAATTCTTTTAGTAAAAGATGTATTTAAAATGTGATTTGGTATATTTAGAGCGGATGTCTCGTGCTACATTAAAGCATCACATAATGGGATTATGGTTAGTGTGTATATAACAAATCAGTTTTAACTGCTGCAATGAAAAGCCCTCAGTAGTTTTATTGTCTCTCTGATATTAGCACAGCAGTAAACATCCATAACCGATCTGCATAATCACTGAATGGAGACCCGAGCTGGTAATGAGATTAATGGAGGCTTTTACCTGTAAATCAATGCTTTATGTTGATCAATGAGCTAAGCAGCTTGCGGAGGACAGGTGCAACTGATTGGTGGAGCATTGGGGAACTATTAAGCATCAAACAGTTAACAGGCTGATAATCAAGAGGGTGATGTGTGTGGTCAGTGAGGAGGAATCACACATGAAAACACCCATGTGCAGGAGCTGCATTTATAGCTTTGAGGCTACAGTGAAGAAAAGCTATTGTTTAGAGCTCTAGTTATGAGTATGTACAGTAAAAATACCCAGTGTGTGAGTATATGTGATGTGTGCGTGTGTTTGTGTGTGTGCCAAAAAGAGGGGGAGATAAATCGAGGTTTCCTCTTAAAATTAGGGCATCTTCTCTGTCTCTGAGTAATTATTTCAACAGACTCCTCTCCCCTCTGAGAAAAAAAATCTTTCATTATTAATTTATCATTTCTACTGCATCACATGTTCTCTATAGACTGTTGAAAGAAGCTGTTATTCCACTGCTGCCTTTAATACAGATTAAATCCCTGATTCCCATCAGTCAGGATTGACATCCCGAAATAGCAGGTATGATGAGAAGCCACCTCATCATCCTCTACTATTGACACCACGCGCCCTACTGCCTCCATGTTTGTGACAAATGGCCAGAATATTCCTCCTCTACCCCTGTGACATCTTTAACTGTGCCTGGCGAGATTAAATGTGCATTCATATACCATAATGGTGACCTAAGCATCATCATAAAGCCTTTTATGAGGATTTTTATATCACCAAATAAATTAACAGTAAACCACGTTTTCAGTGATATCCTTAAATCATTTTTATTTATTTTGCCTTGCTTTATAAAATCCAATGCAGTGACTTGTGTTTTGTTGTGATATGCCTCTAGCTACATCCTCAAGTTATTTTCTCTGCCTTTTTTTACTCAACATCATCGATTTAAATACCTTCGGTTGCATAGTTGTGGTCACGAAGGAAGCTGTTGTTAATTTTCCGGGTGTCACTCTCCTCCTCCATTGATAAATCGGCTTCTTCGGGATCCTAAACGCGGCAGACCTGCTCCCATCCTGCCCGGTACCGTCAGCAGGCGGGCTGTGGGAACAGCGGGGGGCCTGTCATGGCTCCAGATCTCCGATGGAAGCAACACAATCCCGATCAAATACCTGCTATGATGATGGTGGTGATGATGATGATGTACGGGCAGGTCCTGTCCACACCTCAAAACGCATCCAAACACGCACAGTCCGCGGCGCAGTGACAGTGCTGAATCCAACAGGGAATTCAATCGACTAATGAAGAGCGCATTAGCTCCTCTGTTTCCAAAGAATTCTTCAAAAAAAATCTCTAAGAAATATTAAAATAAACTCGTATAAAATGTTTTCGTGCTGGCTCTGAACCTGCAGCAGCGCACTCCGTTAATCTCTTTGGCAGGATTGGAGTTTAGATAGGCTAGATTTGCCCCCTCCCAGTGCCGACGGGGCGGGTGGGATTATGCGTCAACAAGCTTGCTCCGATCACTTCTGTGTTTCCGTGTCAGATTCTCCTCTCCAGAGTTGAACACCTTCGCCTTTCTGTCTCCAGATCTTGCAGAGCTCTCCTCTTCTGTCTTCATTCATTCAATTGCCGGCGCCTGTGATCCCGAAGCTGACTCATTGCGCAGAGCTCCACTGTAGTTACGCACCGCGCTACTGCTGCTTCTGCGCTTCAGCAAAGCAGGGCCCCTCCCATGCTGCTGCCTGCCTGGCTCTTTAAAAAACCCACAAGCAGCAAATATGACGCTCTCTCGAACCACCAGCAGCACAGACAAGGAGTTTAAACTCTGTCTGCCCACAGCTTGATGACCACCAGCGAGGTTCGTGCGTGCAAATTCGACAGCTGGTCTAGTAGCAGGTTGCCTCTTAAGACTGCTAGATCCTGCATCACCATCACCATCCCTGCATGCTGCTGCAGAAGCATCTATGCATTTAGCAGTGAGATATGCTCTCCTCTCTGGACATGTACCAGTAGAAGACAACAGAGGGTTTTATAACTTGTGATATAGAAAGCACATGACATTACATATTGACAACACTTGAAAGAGGACATAAAGTTCAGATTCAGAGAAATCCAGACAGAAAGGGGAGAAGGAATGATGAGTCGAGAGAGCGACAAATAGGACCAGAAAAGAGGGCAGAAGAAAATGAAAAAAAAACCAGACGCTGATTAATTAGATTAGTAGGGCCGCCGTCTGCACATCTTTCAGGAAAAGATCTCATTTCCATGCTGAGTTTAATAACACACAACCAGCAATCTTTTTATGGTGAAACTCTTTGATGTGTGTGTGTGTGTGTGTGTGTGTGTGTGTGTGGGTGTGGGTGTGTGTGTGGGTGTGTGTGTGTGTGTGTGTGTGTGTGTGTGTGTGTGTGTGTGTTGCATCACTTTGTGCATCCCTGCCCTTATCTACTCACTTTACCCTAAATCTCCTCAGCTCCACAAAGGGACTGGGTATCTCCCCTGCGCTAGAATCAACACACACACACGCAGCAGCAGCAATAAAGAGATGGTGGAGCCCCCTCTCCTAAACGCATTAGCTCTCTAATCCATGCAACCATTTGCACACCCAATCCTCTGCTCCTGTACTAATGGGGATCTGGCTGTGAGAGTGGCATGCTGCTCATACCATAAAAAACGCAGGGGCCTTCCTACACATGCTATTTTACACCCCATCACCCTCCAACCTTCATCTCCATTGGAATACATTACAGGGCGGTAGCCACGCGGGGGGATAATGAAGACTGCTGGAGCGGTCGTCGAGGGCCCGTGATTCACATGCTTCCATATTTACAGTCATCTGCTCCCCTAATGAAATCTGCTCTGAAACTCTGCCATCCTTGACCCCGGCTGAGTAGTCGGCAGTGCTTCCACTCTCTATCAATATTTAAACAGGGTCTGCGAGCACAAAAGAAACACAAAGACTTGGGCTAAGTTACAGCTGAGCAGCAAGAACGAAATGAAATTGATATGGAATCAGTGAAAGAAACAATGGATTTAGCAGAATGAAGCTGCATGGATCAGAGGTTCAGGTTTGTCAGGAGGTGAGGGGGGAGATACAGACAGATGAAGGGCAGGGTTGGCACTTATATTTGACTGTATAATGAAGGAATAAGTGGAAGCTGCTGCATGGAGCCAGAGCTTGGGATCAATGCTTACCCACTAATGACATTCACCATCTCCCTGCCTGCCCCTTACCCAATCCCTGTGTATATAAGCCAATCTTCTCTTCCATTATCCCCCCCCACCCCTCTACTTTTTCCCCCTTTTCTTCTGCTTTGTCAAAAAGGCCCAACATAGTCCAGTGGAAAGAAACTCAGCAGCATTTTTTTTTTTGCTGTGCATCTTTCTATCTCAGCCCATTCTGTCACAGCAGATTCCTGTCCAATGAGTGTGGTTTTACTTGAGGTTTCTGCCTGTTAAAGCAACAATATTACACTTCACCACCTTAAAAGAATAGTTTCAAAACAAGCTAAAAGAACAGGAACTTTCAACAGGCGGAATAGTGTCTCTCCCATGTCCACAAATCGCCCAGGTCGCAAGCTTATAGCTCAATGTACTGTAAGTTTGGTAGCGATCCACAGTTATCTCGCGAGGAGTGTAACAGCTTTACTGCACAAGCCTATTAGCTCATCTCGGGACTGTTTGAAACCATGGCTGAGGCTAAGAGACAGAAGAGGACGGTGACGGATGAAGCTCGGGAGAGAAAAAGAGAGAGTTACCAAGGAGGAAGCCAGGCATAAAGCAGCAATCCGAAGGCAGAGTGTACATCCCTGCAGATATTATTCACAACAGATTGCAACGTAACGTTGGGCTGTATCATAATTTTCTCATGTTTACCTGCAGCTTCAACAGGTTAAGAAAGTCATCAAACCTAATTATGTCTGAAGTTTGCTTACAAATAAATACATAATTCCATTTTAAGCCAAAAATGTCTCTACAACGGGCTGTAGATGCTAGCAAAGTCATATATGTGCAAAATCCGGTAATATTAGTGTACCTTGTCAGTTGAAATTGGCCTATCATAACACCGCCCCTATGCTTGTCAACAAATGCACGTTGTCTGTGACGGGGATTCATAACAGCACTGTGTGTTTTATGACAGTGAAGTTTGACTCAGAGACCTTCGGTGGGCGCCAAAGGGCACCAAACTGAATTCCTACATATTGTTGCTTTAAAAGATAGCATTTCTTTCCACTGTTGCCAAAGTCTTTTTCATGGTGGATTAAAGCTGGGTCTTTTTTCTAATATTTGCAGATATACAATCTAGACTTGCAATTTTTGTAAAGTCAACTAAGTTAACTTTTGTTGTGGTTCGGTGTTACTGAAACTAAAATGTATTGATCTTGAAGCAACAATCCTCTTAGGGTCTGGAATTGCTCAAATCACAGGAGACCCCAAATATGTATCCCAGGTTCAAACACTTTTTAGCCTTTACACACGTATTAAAGTCCTAAAAATGTTCAGGGTTTACGACATGTGTGAATGCGAAAGGCAGAATATTTCACTCTGAGTTTATCCAGATTTTGTTTCAGCCAGCCCACTAGTGACATTTCTGCAAAAAGTCAGGATTGTGTGAACTGGCAGATACTATGCATTACAATTCACCACAGGCAAGTGGGCGGAGTAATGATGTTTTGAGCCTGCGACCACTGCACGATGGGACAATGTCTATGCAGGTAATGAAGCTGCATGCTTCATTTCTCTTGCCAGAATGTTTTTTTCAATCTTTCATTTACTGTATACTGTGAATATGTCCTATTGCACGTAGCATTAATATAAAGGCAAAAACTGTCATCATAGCTTGGGACTCTTTTGATTTGTCCGCCATCTTGGATATGTTGTAAACATACACTGTGGCGTCCACAGCACCCTTTCACTATACGTTTTGTTTCCTGAGACACCCCTGAGAGAGCAACTCATAAAGATTTCAGGGGCAGTCTGTCCTGAAATTTTCTGGAAATTTTCATTAGTGCATAATGTGAAAATGGCTTCATATTCTTATAGCCGAGCCTCAAAAAGCATAAAGTTTCTGCCCCCCGTGTCTCACTTAACGCTGCCTCCTCTACCTCCAGCCTCTTTTCTCCTCTGCTTCCTCACTTCTCTCGCTCATTACTCCCCATCTCCCACCTAGCTGGGTAAGGGACCAGTGACAGCGCATCTAACCCAGCTGCCGTGTGTCAGGCTTGCAGGAAATGCTCGGGGGGGCCCCAGGAATTGAAGAGCGTGTCCTCAATTCTCCTCGATCGTACGGACAAAGTGGGTTAAATTAGGCCTGAGCAGCCCAAACATAGGGACACAATCACACAGCAATGATATTTTAGTCATGCCCAATTGCTTTCCTTGATGTGTGGTAATTGTTTGACCTGGGGAGGCCCGCACAGGGCTACAGGCGGCAAAGACGCTGTCTGCATACCAAGCACCATATAACACGTGTACACAGTAGTATAGATATTTGACCACAGCAGCACAATTTTACAACATAACTGCAGTTCTTCATAGATCAAGATTGCAATCAAAGACAAAGAGTAAGGTCTTTTACCTGCTTTTTGTAAAGCGTCTTGAGATAACACTTGTTATGAATTGGCGCTATACAAACAAAGATTGATTGATTGATTGAAAGACGTATTGAATAATGCTCTACAGAACATTTTTGATTCTTTCATTATTAAAAGTCCACCGAATATGAGATTACAACAAATCAAAACAAAATATATTCAATAACCAATATTGATAATCACATAAGATTGATTTAGTATCAATAACAGAAAAGATAGAAATGGAAAACTTGGAAAATCAGAAAATTGTTGAGCTACAATTGGATGAATGAGTAAATAGGAATTCAATTTGAACTCATGGATAAATCAAATAGAAGATTTGAGTAAATTAGTCAATTTTTGTCCCAAATATTAGTTCTGTGTTCTGGAAAACATGATTTCCTCCAAATATATAAAGAGACAAAAAAATGAACTTTTTAAAGAGGGTCAGGGCAGCCATGATCATGAGTTGTTTCTAGGCTGAATGAAGAAAGAAAACCAGACAAGGCTTATATATTAAACTTTGTCTTTACTTGTTTTCTGTATCTAGAAATGAGTCAAAAGTACAAACATAATGTCCTCTACTTCGAGTTTCATAATATCTGTAAATGGCAGCAGGGTGGATATGAGAAATAGTTTCTTATACAGTAAATATAATGCAATGTTGGGATATCTAAGCGTATTGTGCTTTAAAAAATCTCTACTGTCTTTACTGCTTGTTGAGCCCACAGTCTTAACAATGCTAACATGATGAGTTTCAGCAGGTATTACGTCAACCACCAGCATCTTAGCATGCTAACATTGGTACAGAAATAACAGTACTGAAAATGCTGATGGAAATTTCACTGATTTTGCAAATATTTGAACATAAATATTTCATAAACAGAGACACAGTGTTGTTATGATGGTGGCGCTGGTCCATTACTGATCTTGGTACTCATTGGTTATCGTCTGACAACAATACAGCTCTGGAAGGGTTTGACAAATTTTCATTGCTTCTGGTGTAGCAAGCGTTTAGCAGTATGGGACTTCGAGCTAAGACTGCCTTTTCTCTGCTTTGCCATTGATCACAATATGATGAATAACTTGAGAAGTGAGAATAGAGTCAGATTTGAGAGATTACTTCAAGAGCGGATTGCAAACTGAACTTCAATGCAAATATCTGTTTATAGACTTTAAAGTTATATAGTCGTCAGATGACCGCGACTAGATTCCCATATTGCATTACGACTGATGCACTCAACCTTTTTTGCTCTCCACATGGACCGTTTACTTGTATACAGCCATGCGGAAACACTAGATGACAACGCTCTAGCTACAAACAGAAACCAGAAAAACTAAATGTTTAACATCTGCCTACAGATTCTAATCCTTAAAGGTTAAAATGTCACAGAGGAAACAATTCATTTATTTATTTACTTACTATTTGTAGTTGAATTTTAAGGTGACCAATCAATTATGTTGGTTTTTTTTTTTTTTTTGCATTTCTCATGGTAGTGCAAAAAAAAGGTCTGGGGGATCACCAAAGTCGAAAGGCTCCGTCCTCAGGGAACCATAAATGATTGTACAGCATTTTAATGACAATCCATCACATAAAGGCTAAGATATTTCAGTCGGCAGGAAAACGGTGGATTGGCCAATTGTCCAACATTGCTATTTGTTGGAGCTATGCTGCACGAGTGCTAATAATTAGGCAGTGTGATGAAGCATTTTATTTTGTTGATCTACAGGAATAGCCAACATATTTTTGTACAGTCAGGGATTAAAGGGAATTACTATAAAACACAGACAACACATCTATATTAACTGATGACATGGAGCCAAATCATATGATTGGGGCACAATAATACCAACATCAACCTGATTTGGGACCAGAAGGTTGAAGATATTAATAAAAGTCCTTTCTTTAACTTATTTCCACAAAGCTGAAGCAACAATTTAAAATATAGCATGTCATCACGGCTTATGTTAGATCTCATCCATGTTAGTAAACAAATCAGGATGATCGTCATTCAGTGGCCTGAGATTCTTCCTCCAAACATTCATTGTCTCCCATTAGCCATGCATCCCACCCTGGCATTAAGAGCAGCTAAACACATGGGAATAATAGGATTGGACCTGCAGTCCATCTGTCAGGGGACAGAGCAGCAGCAAACCCCGGGGACACAGCACCCTGGCCTGGATACACCTGCTTAGTCTGCCCTTTCTTTGCTCTTAGATATTTTTACAGTGTTTAAACAAAACCTCTGTGAGAGTAAAACACGTCCAGTCAAGTGTGTAAATGCCATAAGGAGTGAGTAAAACAGTGAGAAATACACGCTCTGTTGGAACTTTATAACCTCCTGTCTTTACATATTATAACACACAGCTTCTGCTCAGTTAATAGAGTACAGATGGAGATACATGGCTGTAGCTGGGGAGTGAATGGAGTGTGAGGCAGGGTGGGGGAGGAAAAACAGAGGAGGAGGGCAGAGGGTCTGGGCGAGTGAATGAGAAAAAGATAAAAAGATGAATGTATAGTTTTGGTAGGGGGCATTAAATCAAGCCTAGAGGCTGTCCCTAAATCAGCCGGCTTTACTCTTGGTGTCATTCCAATTACATCGGGATGAGACTAATGCTCCATTGCTCCGAGACTTCAAGACCAGCAGGATTGGATTTTCTGTTTCCCCCCTGACTCTGCTTTCCCCTCCCCTCCCCCACCCCTCCCCGACCTCACCCCTCCCTCTACCTCCCCTGATAATAAATTAATTGAAAAGAATGCATGTTCAATGATTAGCTCAGGATGATGCATTTTGGATGAAAATTAATCAAGTAAAATGATTTTGTTTGTAGAAATTCTGACTAGACTCGAGGGTGAACAGATGCACACACGACCCACAGGAAGAGAATCACAAAACACACAAATACATTCACACCTGCATCTTTCTTTTCCAGAATTAGAATGATTTAAACATGTTATTGACGTGTTAGCTTTATGTTAGAGAAGCAAGCACAGAGTGGATCTAAACGTGTTTTCAGAATATACAGTGTGGTCTTGCTGGGAGAAAATGACTCCACTTAACAGAAAATCATTGCATTGTACCTCTCCGGTTGCTAGGAAACAGCAATTGAACTGGCATTGCAATGCAGCACAACAGCTGTCAACATAATTGGACAATTAAGATCTTAAAATGTCATTATTTAACTCATATTCATCTCAATAATGGTTCAGGCGCGTCCCAACACGTTTGCTACCAGTTGGGTTAATGGGCCGAACATGAGGAGTTCATGTTGGGAGTGACGCTGGGTTTCATTAAGGGAAATGATCAGTGATGCATTACGGGTGAGGATACATGAAGAACAACAAAGCACGGTAGTGTTCATATTTCTCAGAAAACTTGGACGGCCACTGTTGAGTATTCTATATTTATCCTGCAGCACTTTCCTCTCTGTGGACAGATGACAGGGCTGCGAGTAGAAAGTAGGTTAAGCAGGTTAGTGAGTGACTACAAAGCCACCTCCCCATATATGAGCAGGGAGTCATACAGCTTATGTTCAGCACTGCGGACAGCTCCTCACCCAGCAGACGCTGAGGCAAACAAAAACGTCTCGGAAGTGGGTTACAGGGAACATCCATCCTGATTCTTCAAAGTAAAATTCACAACTAGTTCTTAATGCGGGTTAGGTTTGAACAAGACATAGAGAATATCAATGGTGACAAGTTCTAGACGCGATGTATGAACAAATGAACCAATTAATTAATAACAATAACAACGAACAGTACCTTATGATAATTACAGCAGTCATGACCATCTTAATGAAATATACATGGTTTTATGTATTCATAGGTTTGAGCCCTACATGCACTATAAAATAAATAAGACGTGATATAATCATTTTTTCGATACTCAGGATGTCAGTTGCTAGCACTCTGACATTCACCCTGTTCTCCAGCTAAGTTATCATGCTAACAGCAACAACATTGCACAACATCAACAAAGTACACGAATGCCAATACGAGTTTAACTTGTTTTGCAATTTGGACATGAGACAAAGTGTTAAAGACATCAAAAGTTTGACCCATGAAAAAAATTCAGGGATCAGAGATTCATCTCAAGAGGGGGTTGAGTGTACCGATTTTTGGTAAACATGAAGCGTGAAAATGTTTCAAATTTTGTGCAGCTTCAAAAGAGGTAACCGGGATATTGCACTGAAGAAGTAAACACTTTCATCATCAGCTTGTGGGGCTGGAGGAAAGTCCGGGGAACCTTAAGGATTCATTGTCTGGTGCCAATAAATATCTGAGCCAAATTTCAAACATCCACCTTTGCTTTCCGATGATTTCAGCATGACTAAAAACAAAACCTCATGTGTAAATATTTGACAAAAAATCATTTGGAGTGTTGAATTTGGTGGGAATTATTCACTTTTTTCTTGTTTTTACATTTTACTGACCATACACCAAAATGTAATTGTAATTTTTTTCCGCACTTGTCATGTTCTTGCTGTTGTTTATGTTCTTCTGTGTTTGCTTTGTTTTTGCTGGTTGTCAAGCACTTTGTAAACCTGTGTTTTTAAAGGTGCTATATAAATAAAGTTATTATTATTGTATCAACTTTATGACAAACAGCATTTTTTACAAGGCGTTCAACGCATAATGTTTGCACAGAACAGTTGAGATACAGGAAAATCCCCATGTCCTTGCAGTTATATTCATCAGAAGGATAAAGTCTATTTAAACAGGCTGAATGTTGCTCATAAGAGCAGCAGCAGCCAAGAAAAAGCTCTGACTCCACATCTGAACCCACTCCCTCCCCTTTCCTCCCTCAGTTTGCCAGAGAGACTTCAGTCATGATCCAACCAGCCCCATGTGACAGGAGAACATGTTTTCATTGCACCTCGGCTCAAGACCCCTACACACACATACACACACACACACACACACACACACACACACACACACACACACACACACACAAAGCACACAAAGCACACAACTTTATTACAATAGTCCTCACACGCACTCAGTCAACAACAAAGACAAACACATGCGAGCGTGTCACACTTAGAGGCTGTAATCTCCAGGAAAATCCCATTTGGCAGAGCAGCTGCCAGCGTGGATCACAGATAGTCTGTAGTCGCGGTGCCCACAGGGTGGCAAGCTGTCCATTTCATCAACCACACACACACACTTACACACATACACACGTTTGAAGATGAGCTTAAGGTGGGATCAGGCCCCACCACTGTGCTGATAGATTCATGCCACTTGTTTTAATAGAAACATGTCTATTGGCTCAAACAGACAGTTTCTCATTTGAACAGGGCTTAATTTTTATTGCTGGCTGTATTGATCTGTCAGGAGGGATTTTTGTTGCAATGCAGCCTCAGGGACTCAACATATCTGACGTACAAGTGTGAGGGGACAGGCTGGCAAAAGTGGTCCGTCCATCTGTCTGTTGGTCATGCTGGACGTCTGTCAAAAACACTTTCTTCTGTTTATCAAAGTGATACAGGTTACATGAAACAATTAAATGATATACCTTTAAAATCTTCTACAATTCTACAATTCATTGATCAGACGCTTTTATCCAAAGTGACGTACATCAGAGAGGAAGTACAACACAAGCAAGGATCTAGAAACAAGGTCAGTAAGTGTAAACAGACAGCTCGGTCTTAATATCTAAATTGACATAATATCTTATAATATAATAACCCATTATATAAAAGTGCATTCATAATAGTACATTAAAAGAGCACACATTGTATCAAAGTAAATCTGTCTGTCTGTCTGTCTGTCTGTCTGTCTGTCTGTCTGTCTGTCTGTCTGTCTATCCTTACATGGTAAAGAGCAGGTTATATAAAAAATAAAATGGGCCTTTATACATGAGCAAGCTGCCTTCAGCATTATTAGATCTGATCTTAGAGCACCACCATGTGGTGAAAGAAAGTATTGCATGGCGGAACCTGTAATACTGTCAACATACTCTGCATGAAAAACATGAATTAACCTGTTTCATCATTCCATGATTTGCATTAACTTGTTGTCGGTATGTCATGCTTAGCATGACTGTGTGTGCTTTGTATATCAGGTAATATAGGCGTCTCACAGATGTTTGACGTTTGACAAGTTTTGGCAACAACTAAAGACTGATCATTGCAGTGTGCACACATACCTACACAGGCACAAATAATTGCAGCTACAGAAAATCTAAGTGTTCCTGTGTCTGTTTCAGAATAAATGAGATTGAATGTCCAGGCATTGTTAGGTTAGACAGAGTATAGTTCAGGTAATGATTAACTTAAATCAAAGTCAGAGCAGAGTAGCAGTAAATAAAGAGTGGACTTTTGAACCAGATAGAACAGCTCAGGGAAATACACTGTCTGATATTCAATAGTTACATATAACATAGTCAAATACTTTTTGCAAGATATCCTTCTCTTTACTTGTTGAAGAATGTGGACAAATGAATGATTTTTTTCATAGTATCAACAACTTCTTTTTATTAAAGATGATATAGCTTAAGACTCCTTGGTGGCCTCGGGAATTATGGGATAGATATACATTTTGAATTGTTGAATTCAGCTTAGGCTAATATTTGGCTTCAGCAGTCTGCTTTTTTAAATCAAGAAGAAACTTCTAAAGTGTTTGTTACAATTACTCATCCCTAACTCTGCAAAAAGCAGAAAAAAGGGCATTTTGTGCTCAAAGGGCTAACCTTGAGAGATGCAGATTGCAGAAACCTCAAATAAGCTTTGACTATCATTGCACTTCATGGAATAATTCATCCTAGGGCTGGGCAATATATCGAGTTTTTAAGATATATCGATATATTTTTAAACAAGATATAGGGTAAGACAATATCGTTAATATCGATATAGTTTATGTTGCATTAAAATAACTGTATACGCGTCTTCTGTAGAGCTGCCAGTTCACCTATTTCTCATCTCACTGTCTCTCCCTCTTCACCCTGTTCCTCCTCTCTCTCTCTCTCTCTCTGAGCCGAACTCAAAAACGAATGGATAACAAAACACTGTGTTTATTTTGTGATGCAGAAAATCAGTTAATTTCACAAACAGGTAGTTTATTTTCATGTACATGTTGAACTTGTGCAACTGACTGTTAATATAAGACATATCGATATATATCGATTATCGCCATTCAGCGAAAAAATATCGAGATATGAGTTTTGGTCCATATCGCCCAGCCCTAATTCATCCATCACGACACCTAAACTAAACTGTCTCTAAGACAGAATCCCTTTGTGGCCAACATGGATGGAAAAGGCGGACGATAAAAACAATCCTTGACAAGCTGCCTGTTCTCTTTCAGTACTCTCACTTTTCCTGTTAGCTCACATAAAATGCCCCAAAACAAACAATGCATTCACACAACAAGAAATGTGTGCAGTTTAAAGTCATAAAAGGGAAATACAGCTGCTGCCTATAAGACATTAGTGTCCTATTTCACTTTTCAAATATCCTGCGGACAAATAAATAAACGAGGCTATGATGTAAAACTATACACACACCTCAGCTGTAATACAGTATCTGCTCTGTGGTGTTGTTTTTCTGTGTGACGGCCCCAAAAAGCAAAACATTTTCATCCGTGTATATGTGTGTGTGTGTGTGTGCTTTCCTGCATGGTTGCATAATGTGCACGTGTGCACACCTCAGTCTCAGCCCAGATTTCAATCAATACAGGAAGCTCTTCCTTCTGCATCCTAAGCCCATAGTTAGCCATCAGATCACACATGAAGGATTACAAAGGGATGACACAAATATGATTTTTGTCTTTGTATGTATCATGTGTGTGCATGTGTCCTGAGCGTCATAGATCTTCTCTCCTTGCAATGTGACCGCATCAATATGGGATCCATAATTTTGTCCACAGATAGCTTAAGACGCCAAAGCAGAACTAATGACTCTGGCAACACTGAGACCACAACCTGCCAGCTGAGGGCCTACAGAGAGATCTGAAGAGAGTGATCTGTGAGAGGAGGAGATGTGGGAGCGTCTCTGACATTTGAAGTGTTCACCGCAGATGTATGAGGTCATACATGTGGGCATAAAATCGCACACATATCTGTTAAGAGTGGTGGAGCAGCAAGGAGAAGGAGGAGTGTGGAGGGCGGCTGGGACTTTTTGCTCAACAGACACGCTTCAGTGATGATACAGTGAGGCAGCATGAGGGGATGTTTCTTCATGAGGCAGACATTTCCACCTTTCCAACACTCTCCCTATGGTGCAAACCCAGCTGCTAGAATAACACTTCCCTAAAAGCTTTTACATAACCACTTTTTTTCCCTATTTGTTGCTTCTTTATTCATTGTTAGCCTTCTCTGAATGTGAGATAGAAAAATCTGAGTTGTGATGTAACACACACGCACAAAAATCTCCCAGTGAATGGTTTAAGTTTGGGGTAAACAGTAAACAGCCTCTTTGCCAGGACAGCTCGGCCCTGCACATCATCAATGCTAATGACATCAGGATACAAAGTATTGCTATGGAAACGCAGAAGCCCTGGCCCTATCCCACATCCCCCTGTAGAACCGGAAAGACCGGAGAAAAGGCCTGATGGTAGGAGAAAGACGAGAGTGAAGGTAGGAAAAAGAAAGGAGGTAGTGAATGAGAGTCAGAGAGATGAAGAGGGGGAAGAAAAGGGTGAGCCAAAACGTCAGAGGGAGAGAATGAGGAGGAGAGTCAGGGGTGGGTTGTGGGGTCTGAGGCATTGGTTGGTTGGAGCTGGTTAAGAGCCAGAGTCAGAGTGCTTGGTATGAAAACAGGCAGAGCAGTGTGCCGCAGCCAAGCCTGAGATTCAACTCTGCCGGAAAAGAGCTTCTTTTTTTACCCCCCCCCCCCCTAAAATCTGCACTCTCATCTTCTCCCCGTTCCCCCCGCCCCCATCACCCCATCCATCACCGGCTCTGTTCTACCGCCTGACCGCCTCTCTTAGACTCAGCAACACTTTCAAACAGGCCAGATGGGCTCAATGAAATACACCCCACTGTCTGCAGGGGGCTAAATCACTGTAATGCTACTTCTCTATGAGCTAATTTATTTCTGAGCTGAATAGATAGTGTAACACAGAACCAGTTTAGCAAAATAAAACATAATGCTTCTCAGGACAGACATGTGTTCATATTGAGTTGAGGCCTCAAAAACATTTAGTCATTTCCAGGTATTTAATCAACAACACAATTGGCTGCAGATGTGTGTCCTTATTTAGCCCTTTACTTCGTCACACGCAGGCCTCCAGTTACAGGCTTTGCTCGCTGGGTCACAGAGCCATTTGGTCAAATCAATGTTAGTTAATCACTGAGAGCCAGAGCTGAGAACCAGCTCATTTTAGCTGAGAACAAAGCTCATTTTATAACAACAGATTGGGAACAAACTTCTACTCGTAATTGAAAGTAAGACTATGGCCAATACATTAGACTGTAAACTCATTTATTCAAAGGTTAATACCAGGCTGATTATTAAATCAGTTGTTGTGCTGACAAACATTTTGCAAGTATCCGATTGTTGTGTAGCTGCACATGATCTGGCAATTGAAATTCATTTTTTTTCCTTTACAATTTTAAGTGTTCAAAGAAGTTGTGGGTGATGGAAAATAAATAAAGACACATATTCTGGACTATATTTCAGGTGAACTGGTAGGGAAGCATCACTTGAGAAAATCTCGGCTGATTCTGGTGTCATAAATAACAGTTTAGCTGGAAGCAGACCCTGATACTGATGTTTGTCTTTAATGAAATGTTGATGCTTAATTATGTTTCTTGTTCTTCATCCAAACGTCCGTGCCAAGGACCACACTTATATAGTGAACATAGCCAGGTAAAGTCATTCTCACTCCGTCTTTGAGTAAGCACAAATGCAGCTGTAGAAATGTACTCTAATAATCTAACCTTTTTCCACCTACATTTTTTTTAATTGTATTATAGACCTCAAAGCCTCTTTAGCCTTCTTCACTATCACAATCTCAGTGAGAAGCAATTTTCACTACTTGTGCAAACCAGCCAAAACCTTTTTTGAAAACATTAATACTGAATTATTAGTTCAATTTAATGCATATTTGGTTCTTAAAGCAGTTTCTAAAGTTTCTAAAATATAAATAGTACATAAATACAAACATAAATACGGCCGTCTTTTAGTGTTTTTGCCACTCAAAATATTTCTTTAAAATTCTCAAAAAACAAAAATCTTACAGTCGACTAAAACATGGGGATAACTAGATTAGCTTCCTTAAATCAATGCCAGTCAAGAGATATGTATCGGCTACTGCCGTCAATGAATGACAAATTATTTTACGATGGGCTGCTGTAGCTCAGTGGTAGAGTTGTTGTCTCTCAACATTGGAAAGTTTGGGGTTCGATCCCCAGCTGCTGTAGCAACATCTTTAACGCCGAATTGCTGCCGCTGCTTCGGCGGCGGCGTATGAATGGGATTAATTACATCTGATGGTCTTACTAGCGACCACTGCCATCAGTGTGTGAATGGGTATGAATGGGTAGGTGTTACACCTGCAGTGTAAAAGCACTTTGAGTAGTCAGAAGACTAGAAAAGCGCTATATAAGCTCAAGTCCCTTTACCATTTACCATATCTGTCAACAGGGCAAGTATCTTCAGAAATCAATACTCAGCCCATATATCTGTGCATCCCTGTAAAAAAAAATTCTATATGTAGAGGCTGCAGTAAACAACCTATAGCTGTGTGTGTCCTCAAAAAAAACGCACCCATACTGAGACATTTGTCCTGTCTTTGATTTCATTCGATGTGAAAGGTGACATAAATCTTCCTCGACCTGGAATGAAATCAGCCCAGGAGTCTCTGTCTCTTCAGCCTTTGGTGAATATGTTGAACAAATGAGATAACAAGTGCTGATCCCGCAGAGTCTCATTCAGTCACGTCTGTATAATCCCATGGAGGAGAAGGGGGGGGGGGGGGGGGGGGGGGGGGGGGACGGTAAAAGATTTAGGGGCAGGATTTAGAATCTGGTTAAATTCCTGACAGTCAACAGGGAATAAGGTAAAATATTCCACACCAGTCTGTATGAATGAGAGCAAATATTAAAACAATGGTAATCTGCTAAAATGTGTTGTTTTTTTGCCTGCAAAGGATATTTGAATATGTTGTTATCTGCAGTCTTTGAAAATATCCTCACAATCTTGTATACTTACTCTTTCTAGTGTCTGCAATCAGTATTTGAAAGAAATAATTCTTCTCTGCTTGTTAAATAAAAAATGGCAGAACTGCGAACAAAGTTGTTTAATGAAGCTTTGAGGCATGGGCCTGAATTTCGAACTCTTAAAAGCACAACTTTGATCCTATAAAGACATATTAACATGAATGTGTTCTTCACAGTTTTAATATCCTATTCTTATTCCCTTATAAAAAAATAGCTCAGTGACTGTACACAGATTAGCCTGCAGTGCTTATTGGTGTGCGTGTTGGGAAAACAACCAAGTTTATAGAGGCAAGGGAGAAAAAATCACACAAAAAAATATTTCTTTACAACCTGACTCGAAAAGTGACCCCCCTGTCTACCCCTCCCCTAGTCATGTTGAGGCACTTACAGCGGGTCAGCTCTATTTCAGCACACGGCCTATCTTGCCCGGTTCCATATCTCCGAGCACGTCCCCTCCAACAAGTTGAAACACAGTATTTGGGTCATAGAATCTAGGCAAAAACCCTATCAGTATGCAGATACGGATGATTTCATCATATTCACTTTTAGCCTGTGGAGGTCTGTTCATGTAAAAAAAAAAAAAACCTGTTTGTACATTTTAGCAGAGAATCCAGTCTGCAGTAACCTTCACTATTTAGTCTTAGATTCCTACCGTTACACAAGGCTTCATGATCACATGGTTTTTTTCTCTCTCTTTTTCCATGAGTCTGATATTTAAACAATATTTCCTTTATATCCAGCCCTGACTCTGTTTGGGGTGAACTCTGAACTACCCAAACACTTTGGAGTTTTAGTGTCTGTAAGAAAGATACAGGCAATGACTGATGCAGAGAGGCACACAGTAAGAGTTTATACATTCACTTGTGATCATGGAAACAGCCAGACGACTTAATAAATGTTTTTCAGGCCAGGAGAGGCTCACGAGAAGACACATCTTTGGTGGATCAAATCAGAAAAAAACCTTGTTTTTACATAAAATAAAGGTCTCCATTGAGGAAAAATCTTGGCTTATAAGACATTATTAGGCTGTTAAAGCAGGTTTGTGATTACGACTAGTCTACAACTATGGAACTCGTTTATTCAGTTCAGTCAGTGATGAAACAAAAGCCCACTTATTGTAGTTTTTTGTTGGGTAATTTTCAATTCCTTCAGTAGGCAGGGTTTAGTTGAGGCTACTGTAGCATTAACATGTTTGATCAGTCCACAGTTACATTGAACTTCTACAGCATTAAAAGACCATTTAAATAAAGACAGTTTGAATCTAACAAGATTGGTAATCTTGTGCATATAAGCATGGTCATCATTTAATAATGCTCAAAATCATAATGCTAATCTACATTATTATGTCTGTTTAATGTGTGTAAGTGTAGTGTTAGTGTATAAATATGTGAACATTTGCTGTAATAGCACCAACCACAAGCTATAGATAGATGATTATATTAAATTTGGGCCCAAACCAAAAATCACAGACAGATATGATGAAAGATGAGAGGAAGAAAGGCGATCACTGGATGTGATTATAATCGCTGCAGAGTGGAACATGAATGTCTGTGCCAAGTTTCATGTAAATCTATCCAGTACTGTCTTTTAAACATTTCAGAGTCACTGAAAGGGGGGAAGGGTAGTTTATGTATACACACACACACACACATATATATAAATACTGTACATACGGTACATACACACACACACACACACACACACACACACACACACACACACACACACACACACACACACACACACACACCTTGCTGATGACTAATAAAGCTCAAACATCAGGAAACCTCACCAGCTTCTTTTGCTGAATAACAACTACAGCTATAAATAAGGTGTGTCTGGCACTGAGAATAGGCATTAATGTGCTGCGTGGAGATGCTGGTTATTACAAATTGTTAATACCAGAAGTCTGACACTATAT
This sequence comes from Tautogolabrus adspersus, assembly GCA_020745685.1. Classification (NCBI taxonomy): domain Eukaryota; kingdom Metazoa; phylum Chordata; class Actinopteri; order Labriformes; family Labridae; genus Tautogolabrus; species Tautogolabrus adspersus. Next base: position 12,183,848 of record CM036540.1, read on the forward strand.
ACAAAAATATAAAAGTACAGAGGCAGACAGATGGAGAATTGGTTTTCTGATGTATGACTCATCATGTGACATCATGTGGCACCCACCCATTCAGAGAGTTATGTGCTTCTTAGTGTGTGTGTGTGTGTGTGTGTGTGTGTGTGTGTGTGTGTGTGTGTGTGTGTGTGTGTGTGTGGGAGAGACAGACTGGTGCTGCATGTACTGCTGCCTCATACAGCAGCATTAGGCTACATTATTTATCTGATGCCATTTCTTCTGTGTAGAACACCATTCACATTGAACAGTCGAAGCCTCCAATATCGTAGCACTCTAAGAGTGGTCATCACAATACACACCCCTAAACTCTGTCCATGGTGCTGATGGGCAGACAACACAACAAACAGATTTCTATCTATAGTAATCTCTACTCCAGACAATGTTTGGGTTTGATCCCTGCTCCCTATCGACCGTGTTACTCAGGTGACTCTGTACAAACAGGAGTGTGATGACTTTGCAACAATGGGTGGCTATTTTCAGAGGGATATTGAAAAACTCTGCTGGGAAACTTTAAAAGGGCAACTAAATACGGAGCTAATTGGTTCAAAGCCATCGCTGCTGATGGTATGTTTGTTGTTTGCAGAGATAATCCACCTGCTCTGTTTCTACAGTCCTGGAAGTAAATTATATTATCTGCCAATTTTAGTCCCAACCAGTGACTTACTGAAGCTTGTTGGTTTGGTATGTACTCTACGTAGTTATAACAATGTTTGTGCCTTTTTGCTATCCTACAGAGCAATGATGAGTGTGACACTATAGGAGATTAAATTAAGACCCTCCTCTGTTCGTCTCAGAGAACCTCACTTAGGACATTGTAGGGTCCTTGCTCACTGGCTCAGCGCTCCTGGGAAATGTATTTAATGGCATAACTCCCTGGGGATCACTGAGGTCAGCCAGACAGAGGTGCTCTACGAGATGAGGAAGGGACACAAACATCTGGGGCCTTTCTATCTAAAATCTTATTAGCTTTAATTTATTCAAGGGAAGTCAACTGACGTCTATGTTCTTGATCATTACATTAGCTAGTCCTCCACAATGTGGGGAAATCCTTCATTGTTACACTTCCTGTTCCTTTTGCTGTGGGCATGTTTCACACAGTACTGTTTTTTGTTCTGGAAATAACTTCTAAAAGCAGAGGTCATGCTCTCGATAGGTCCTCTTAACCCACATTTTCCTTCCATCTTCTCTCCTTTCTCAGGCGTCGAGCTAGCTAACCTTGCAGTCAGTAAAAAAAGGACAAATTAATCTAATAACAAGCTGGAATTTAGTTTGATAAACCAAATGGTGTTATTTCATGGTCCATGCAGAGCTCCATCTGATAGGTCAGATCTTCACATGCTGAGTTTAAAAGTCATTATGTGTGCATAAAATGTGTTTTTTCTATTCAATGCAAATCAGGCAATCATGTTTGTTTCTTGATCAAGTTTATATTAGCATTACACATGATATACATCTGTTACTTGTCCCTTTTAAACCCCAAAAATATCATGGGACCACGTCGACAATGCCCCTTTCTCTATCAAATTTTGTTGAATCAGAAAGAAATAGTCTGGGACCCTCAGTACACACTCCCAGTACAAGTAATAATCTAATCACACAGATCATTTGCCCATGGCCTTTTATCTGTTGCATAATTTAAAATATGTACAGTTGTTGTAGCAATTTGTTTACTATCTCCAGAAACATTTGTTCTTCCTATCAACTGTACATCCTCTTCTTTGCTGCTGCGAAACCTCATTAAAGTTTAATCCAAGCTTGTTTATTCTTGTGAATTCAGACAACTCTAAAAGGCTGCAATGTAAATTGGGAACACTTTTATCAATGTGTACCACCTTGTGCTGAGCACTTGTTATACTTTATTCTGCGTTTGTCTATGTTGTATTTATTAGGGTGTAAAGGGTAAATGGACTAGGACTTGGATAGAACTTTTGTAGTCTTACTTGTATATTGCAGCTGGACGAAGTAATAATGAAAGTATACCGTATCTTATTTTATCTTATCTTATCTTACCCTTTCTTCGAGACTACTCAGAGCTGCTTATACACTACAGGTCCTATTCACATCACATTCACAGACTGATGGCAGAAGATGCTGTGTAAAGTGCTCATCAGTGTGTGCCAGAAAAAATTATCAGAGACGTTCAATAAACACAACAAGATAAATTCAACAAAATCTAAGAACAAATCAAATTAAAATAATAAAATGTCAGAAATGGATTACTTCATTGCTACATTATTCTTTGAGTAGAATAACACAATGCTTTAGTTTTACCTCAAGGTTTAATGAAGGGATGTTAGGACAGACATACAATCCTGTCTCACTTAAGCCATCAGCATCTTTTATAAAACCACAGAGACAGATGGGTGGAGAGGGAGAGTCAGAGAAAGAGGAAGCCCATCCTGATAATCTATATATACCCCAATCCCAATAGCAGTGTTTGACTCCATGCTGCAGCCTGCCAGCCGGAGCAAAAGGCCCAGCAGAGCGGCTCGATAAGGAGCCTTTCAGTCTGCCTCTGAAGCTCCTAACGGGAGCAGAGTCGATGCTGTATAACACAAGGGCCAGAGATACAGGCCAGAGGTGAAATGTTGATGCTGCTTCTTCAGATTGTGAAAGGATAAAGAAAGGGGAGACTGAGACTCGCGTCATGTGTTTTTGCTGTAATGATACGCTGCCTCCTACGAGGATGTGAGAGTGAAGGGAGTCTCAGTGACGCTGTAATTGCTCTTTCCTTGTTTTCATGTCAACCTGCTGTGGAGAGCTAGCAGGACGTGTTTGTGGTAAAATGAGACTGCGGACGAGTGCTGCGCTAGAACTGGGTTGTTATGCTGTTTTTCGTCTCACTGTTCAGGAGAACATCATGTTCACTTGGTTCCCACAGGCTCCTGAAAGCCACCTGGTGGGATTCATAGGACACGTTTTAGCTTTCTAACTTCACATCAACTTGAATTTATATCGCTGTTCGTCATTTTCCGAAGCACACCATCAGGTTTTATGATGGCTTTCTTCCTTCCAAGCAGCCATTTGTGTCCATTCATTTCATGTAAGTGTAAAAGTGAGTGTTGTATAGCCCATAGGTATGTACCTAATCAATACAACCATTCTGTCACCCTGTCTCGCAGCACTTTGACAATAATGCAGCTTAATCAAAGGGAATAACTCTCCCATGTCCTTAAACTAACCTTAACCCCTTTTTAGGTTCTATAACTTACCCTAACTATCCTCATGTCTTAACTTCACCATTCCTCTTCTTACTTTCCCACCTTTAATGTTTCAACGTCACACATTGTCTGTACTTCTCACGGTTTCTCTCCAACTTGGAGTGACAATTATTCATTGCACTCAATGCCTCAGGATAGTTCACACTATATTGCAAACCATGTATTGCAAATGTCTGATGCAACGCACATGTAGTCGTCAGCCACTGCTCTTCACATGCCAGTGTAAAGCTTCACCCCCAAGAGCCAAAACCCAGCGCACAGACACACTCACCAACAGATGGAGCGGCGATTGCAGCAACAACATCATGATGCCAACACAAGCTTACACTCTCTGGATGGTGAACAATTTCAGATTGTTTGGTAAGGTTTATACAAGTGTGTTTTTTTATTTTTATAACAAGAGTCATGGTAACTGCAGTCATGTGGTTATTTTATAAGGTTGTGTCACAATAAATGACAACTTTCATATTACTATAGCTTTTCAATCCAATGACAATTACTGCTGAGTGCAACTTAAAACTTTACAGGGTGATGACCAGGATTAATGGGGTTGTATATGAGAGATGCAGATCAAGCAGGATACTTTATTGGGCTCTGTTACAAAAAAACCATGTAAACAGAAAGAGAATTTGTAGAAAACAGACCAGCAATGTCTCTTCTAATAATATCTTTCATTTTTTTCTAATCTATTCCATGAGTGGAATTTCTCTTTTCATAAACGACACTATACGATCCGCTGCTACAGAAGAGAGCATGAAGCATTTACAGTGGGCATAAAAGTCACTCGCTTCAGGTGTTGATTTAACTCAGTCGGGTACAGTCCTTGAAGCATCAGCCGCATGTTCAACTCCTTGACTCTGCTCTTTTCTGCATGTCAACCCCACTCTCTTCTGCATACATTTCCTGTCTCTCTTCAGTTATCCTATCAATAAAAGCCAAAAGGTCAAAAAACAACTTCAAAAAAGTGTCTTGCTTTACGATATGTCTGTCTGTGTATTCTTATTTAGAAATGAATTGACTTCTCTGAAAGGTTACATCCTTGTAATTAGGTGTGAAATTCTACCTGTTTTATAACATAATCAGTGGGTCAGGAGAAGCTTTCCACAATCTGATGAAATAACCTTTATGTCATGGTTATGTCATCAGGGTTATGTTGGCTTGGGGATCGATCAAACGTTGAACAAAAAGTCCGGTATTTACTGGGCAGAGTCTGTGTTTTGGTACCTTTCTAGGGACTAAAACGCTTGATATCATTGGCTCAACTGATTCGATTTAACCATCACTGTCTTGCAAGATCATCAAATATATGGGAGTGCAATGCAAAAACAAGAGCAGCCTGCACCTTCTTGCCTTTCTTCTTTGTCTAGATGATTCCTTGCTTGTCAGGATGACAAAATGTTGAACAGCAGGGCAACTTTAAGAACCTCAAGATACATAAATGGTACGTACTCAAGAACAACCCCTTCTTCCTGTCACCCTCTTCTCCTCTGGTATTCTTTTAGCACCCTTTTGTTCCTCGTTGTCTCATCTTTCTCCTCTTTAAACAGAAAAGCTGACCACACTGAAACACACAAGTCACATGTATGAGCGTGTGGATGCCTTATGAGTGTGTGTGAGTGTTTGTAGGGTGTTTGTCCCCAATGGCATGCAAGGACGGTAGGGCTACGAGAAGTGTGTCCTGAGCTGTGAAGTGGGTGTCTGTCAGAGTAACAACATAACAGGATGCACGATAACAGCACACTCACAGACCAGCATACGCCGTGTTCCTCACCAACCAAACTCCAACTGGGTGTCGTGCTTTGTCAAAATGCTGACAGAAGTGTCCCTCAGGCGCCGCCATGACAAGCTTTCTGCTCTTCTTATGAATAAAACAGCTAAAGGAAAATGCACAACACACATGTATATAAATACAGCCACAACACAGGACATGATAAATGTGGGCTGTATAGCCATTAATCATAAAGATTTTTCTAGTCACACATATAATCCTAAATATTCATTATTCTGCTTTTTTCTGTCACACTCAAACTAAAATAATCTTGAGTTGATATTACAGATTTTACAGAAGTTAGAAGGAGGAAGAGGAGGAAGCAGAAACAGGACACAAAGGCTGATTGATGGCAGCAAGCCGTCAGTTGGGGACGCACATTTTTCCCTGACTCAAACATAAAACAGCAGAAGGGAAAAACACACACAAACACACACCCTTCAGAAACCTTAAGACTTAATCCATCACCAGAACTGACAGACTGATGTGATATGGGGGGAAAAAAAGAGGACACCGGGGGACAAAATAACAGAAAAAAATACATGAAAGCCACACTGAGACTGGTGCAAACTTACACAGGGGTTCAAAAACACAACACACACACAAACACAAAATCACAGGCAGTCAAAAGCTGTCTGTTTCCCTCAGAGTGGACCCAGGTGAATCCGAGTGATGCTGGCACACTGCTCCCCACAATGGCCCAGATAAACAAACACACACGCACACACACAAACACATACACACAATACGGTCCAGCACAGGGCTTATATAATGTATTTTCCACTAACATGGTAACTGCACACTCATCTTCCCTGGGGTGAACTCTGCTCAGCTGGAGCCGACATGAATGCTGGGGGATTTTGAAGAGGGGGTGGTGTGGGGTTGGAGGGGCTTGAGAGGAACAAGAAGGGCAACAGCGGTGCATGGACCGGCCTCCTCAAGACCAGGAGGCCTACCGGAAAGGCAAAACACAGCTACAAGGTCAAAGCATGAAGTGCAAACACAGGGGTAAACAAACACGTGCATGTTTTTATTTGAGCACAAAAAAGACCCAGATATACGCACACAGCTTGCGTGCAGATGAGACAGTCCATGTCATTTAACACATCATGTTTCCAAGGTCATCTGCTGTGTCATCACAGCCCGCTGGCCTCCGGCACATGAGAGTCAACGTCTCTGACTTGCTCTCTGTGTACGACTGTTTCATATTGCTCCATGCAGAGAGCGGTGCAGGATCACATATCCCATTATAGATTACAGAAGCCGAGGATTGAAGCTACACGTTTACTGATCTACCATTTCCTTCATTACACCACTCCCTTATCTCCGGCAGAAGCTCAGAGAGTCAGACAGGGTTAAGAGAGTGGGGGTGAATGATTGTGTTTCTTGACTTTAACTCTTAGATTCAGGAGCTCCTGTTTATGACAATCATAATTCTACATTTTATATGGAAAGAATATGTTTGCCTATATATCCTATACTAGAAGTGTGTATTGGATTAAACATTACAAACATTACATTTCAACAGAGGATAAGCAGCTGTTATGATAAAAAAGTTTGCACAGTTGGAGTTCTTGGCTTTGGAAACAGTCTTAACTCAAGTTTCACTGTCTCATGTTTTGCAGAAGTTTCAATCACACCTCACTTTCTGTCTTACTTGATGGAGTTTGCTCAGAGGTCAGGGGAAAATACTTCAGCTACTTCATGAGAATACATTTTAGTTGTGTTGATAAAGGCAATTCATTATGAAAATGTGTCCCAAATAACATACTCTACAACAAAGAAAAGTTTCTTCAAGGTTTTACACTTAAAAACGATGATAACATTTTATACAATCATGATAATATTATTTTGTGTATTCTTTTCTTGTTACGCTTGTTGGCTTAACTTCCCAAGACATCATGACACATGTAAATCAGAACCTTTGTGTTTCTTTTACGAAAACCAATTACCCTGCACTCTTTAGGCCAAAAGTCAATCACCTTAAATCCTTGTTAGCTTTACTCCTGAAAGCCTAAATTCATCCCACAAATGAATCAGAATCGGATTTATTGCCGAGTAAGTTTGCGCATACAGTTTGCCAGTTAAGGTGGTAACTGGCATGTTGGTCAGGGGGGGATTAAACCTGAGTCTGAACTCCCTATTTATTTAAAGTGCCAAATCTGAGAACAACAGTCTGTAATGTGAAAAGCTGCATCATTTCAATACCAGGATCTGTACCCCCCCCCCCCCCCCCCCCCCCCTTTTAAGAGAAGAAAAAGAGAAAAATAAATCTTTGTTTGTACAACAAGTTTGCAGTGATTTACTGAAATACGTTCTTTGTCTCATGGCTTTGATTTGACAATGTTGAACACGTAACAAACACACAGACGTGTGTGTCTTTGCACTGGCTGCAGCACATGCTGTGTTGTCAGACAAAACACCAAAGGAGCATCCAACAGCATGCAGGAGGATTTTAATCAATTTGTTGTTTATTTTTTATGTAATGGAAGATAAGTTGGTGGGGAGCATGTGTTGTTAAGCTACCTTAACTATAAAGGGCTAAAGGAAACACTGCAAGTAGAACGTTAGTGAACAGCAGTATTATACTGTCAGGGACTTACACAAGATAAAATAAACAGTAAACAAAATATATAATGCAATATCATACAAAATATGTGCAGTAAGAGCAATAGGATGTTTTTGTCATACTTTGAATTGTTATTTAGTGTAGAATTGCTTAAAAGGACAGTAACAGACAGATAGAGTAAAACTTTATAAAGGGGTCTGATGGCTCAGGACAACTTAGTGAAAGTGAGTAAGTGAGTGAACATATGTATCCCATTCAGGTCTTCCATCTTACTTAAAGAATACAGTATGGGTCACTGCAGGCTTTAAAGGCCCTGTCTCTGACCCTCACACACTGTACTGTATACACTGTACCACACCATCTTCCTTCCTGTGCCAGAGGGCAGAGCGCGCACAGGAAGGAGGGCAACCATGCAAAGCTAAATAATGCAGTGGCTCAGTCTCCACATTATGACCCAGTAAATGGCTTGTTATACAAACACTCAGACCCTCTCAGACCGTCCTGTCAGACAGCACAAAGAGCAGGATAAATTGAGCTGCTCTTATGAACTGTTTTATCACCATCATAGCGGAGGTCAATTCTACATTTGAACTCTACACAACTCTGAGACAATACATGTGTGGCCTATACATGCAGGGTGCATTAGGCTACATGGTCAAGGTTTAGCATTATCCTGCTTCTGAATTAAGTGAATTAAAGGCTTACTGGCGTGCATGCTGTCTAAGCGTGTGACAGGATGAAATTAATGTATTAAGACGCAATGAAAGACACTTGTCATGCAACTCCATAAACTCAGTGTCTCTCTTGGCATGTAGGCCTGTGTGTTGGCATCAAGGAGTGAGAGTGCTACTATATGTAATGGCACACAATCACACACATTAACATACATCAGTTATCTATACAGATCTACATGTGAGAATGGCTCCACAACTTCATGCTCTGTGACAAACCTGCAGTGAGTGACCAGCCCCACACAACAGCACAATAACTTCTGCACACGTTAAGCTACTGCATATGTAAGGTGCAGAAGAGCAGACAAACATTCATGTCACACGCTCAAAGTAAGCAACTCAAAGCCCCTGACAGCCTTATCGGCGTCCCACCCTACCTTCGGTGTGGCAAGTGGAAGACAGGATGGTGCTCGGAGGGCGGAAGAGGTACGGCAGATAACGGGAAAAACATTTCATCTTCTTCTCCAATGCTTGCCGACGGCTGAAGAGCGTTGCGTTGCGGGCTCCACATCCGCACTGCCCCCGCGACAGTCCGCCAGAGAAGAACCAGGGGTGTGCGGGAGGGGAGAGAGGATCTCTGTCCGCGGCGCAGGGGGGCTATGACAGCATCACTTTTCGCAGGCAGGCAGCCAGCGCAGGCAGCGGGCTCCGGCGAAACTGCGCGCCGCCCTGGGAGAAAACAGCACAGTGTCAGTGCAGTCTCCGCTTCCTCGTCGGTAGTTCACTCCGTGTGTGTTTGAGTGAGAACAGGACAGGGGGTCGCCTCCTCTGTCCTCTCACATGGGCCAGTGAATGTGTGGTCTCCCGACTGACGGTGTCACCATCAGGCTAAACAGTCTTCCTTTCGTGCATGTTTGTTTGCTGCATTTACAGCTGATGAAAAAATATTTTGTTGTCCCCGCAAATCGTGAAGGCTATGGCCAAAATATTTATTGTATTAGGCTATCGCTTAGGCCTACATGGAATTTACATTTCATAATTGTTTACCCGTGTAATATATCCCACAGCTAGTTGCTTCTCCAAAGTTGCTGGTAGGCCTATGTAAGAGCACAGTTTGGTGAACAGACCAGCAGCTGATAAATCATAGACAAAACTTGTTTCAAACTGCTCAGCAGTTCATTGATTAATTGGGTTCGGCGCCATCTTGTGGCTATATTTTATATGACCCCAAGTGGGAAACGAACCTACCACATCACACACAAAGTAAATTAGTTAACATATCTATGCGTTGTTGTTTTTTCAAATAGCCTTGCTTGAAAAAAGAATAGCTCTACAATTAATAACTTGAGGTAAAAATGGAGAACAATAAAAATAAAATGAATAAAAAGTTCACCCAGAATCGGAACAGAAGTAGCCGAAGCAATGTATAAAATGCTTATGTGACAACATGCAAGTTTTTGTGTTTTTAATTTACAGTGAAATCTGTTTATTTAGTGTTTTGATCCATTTTCCGTCGACATCTCGCGAGACTTGGTTGTGAACTAATGCCAGCGGAAGTACTCTGAGAGTCTCTTTTCCGCCGGCCATAGAGGAGCAAACGGCAGGGTAAGAATTCCTGACGAATAATTTCACTAAAGTTATCACCATCCATCCTTCCTGTAATGTCACTGTGTATCCACTTAACTGCCCAAACACCTAGAAAACACTCTAACGATTAAAAGTCGATGAATATTGAACCCATGTTGATTTTAGATTATGATTTAATCGCCCCAGTGTTTCGTCTCCCTGTTAGCTCCTTCGGTATCCGCATGTCGGCTACCGAGACTGAACGTGTATTATTCCTGGTGCTAACGATATACGATTTTCTTCCTTTGCTGTTAATGAGTTTATTTGTAGTCTATGGCTATTTACTCTGCGACAACATTGTGCTTGGTACTCTGTTTAATACGACTCAGTCTCTAGTCATGTTGTGCTAACGGAGTAGCGTCGTTTAGCTAGCTTAGCTTTCAACAAGTTACTAGCCTGCTACAGTTTAAGTGTAGACGTGAATGCTCATAAGTGGTTGCTTTGATAGTCTTACACCTTTTTATATCAGTGAGTTTCAGTCCAGGTGTGCAGAGAGGTGTATCTAAGGTGATACTGTTGACATCGAGAAACTAGCAAGCATTAGCTGACATTGATCTACATGCTAACAGGATTCCCATTTTAGCCGATTAAAACTGAACCTGACAACTGTGTCTGTGGTAAATTTCAACTGATAAATATGTATTGTGTTCTCACAGCATCATGAAGCTGAATCCATTTCTAACATCCTCCCGCCGCAAGAACCGCAAGAGGCACTTCAATGCCCCCTCACATATCAGGAGGAAGATCATGTCTTCCCCTCTGTCCAAGGAGCTCCGACAGAAGTACAATGTGAGGTCCATGCCCATCCGCAAAGATGACGAAGTCCAGGTACAGTATTTTATGTTGCTGCTAAATAACTTTGTATTAAAATTATAAGCTGCAGCATATACTAAACTTGCTTGTGTGGTTTTTGATTAGGTTGTCCGTGGACACTACAAAGGCCAGCAGATTGGCAAAGTAGTGCAAGTCTACAGGAAAAAGTATGTCATCTACATCGAGCGAGTGCAGAGAGAGAAGGCCAACGGAACCACAGTCCATGTCGGCATCCACCCCAGCAAGGTGAGAAACTGTTGTGTACATTATGTCTGTGAAGGCTCTCAAGTCCTCTTGTAGTGGGAGGTTTATTCCCAGGGAAACTAGACTTCAACAAAGTCCTGTTTCCTTTTGGATGTAACTTTGAATGCTGTGTAGATTCTGGCACAAGTGCAGCCGTCTCATTGGAAATAATAGTGGTGTAAATGTTTCTAGGTTACACTGGGATTCCGTGGATGTAGACCACGTAAAGCTTTGTGTACTCTGTAGACTGGCACCTGTAATATGTCCTTGTCATTGTCAGTCATATCTGAAGGAGCGCTTGTCCTGCGTTTCATGTATTTTACTGCTGAAATATGAGAGGAAATTCATTTGATCATAATGTAGAAGGTGTTTGGCTGACGTCCCTAACATTTTACAATGGTGGGATTTAAGCAGCAATTAGCTGATGTGTCGTGTTCACACTTGCATTGAAACAACTCGGAAAACAAAATTATTGTATCAAAATGTACACTAGGTGAAAGACCTATACCACGTTTTATTGTTTTGCATCTATTACGTCGGGTGAACTGGTGTTTCAAATTTTTCTTTTTTCTTTGAGGCTGTTTTTGTTGTTACTTTATAAAACTAGAATATATCAGATGTTTCTGTAGTTTTGTTCACAATATTTACTAGCATCATGAGTAACATAATTTTCTTCAACGCTTTCAAGATCTCTGAAACACTAAGGAAGTACATATCTTATCAGTATTTAACATAAATTCTACTCTTGTACCCTCCATTAGTTTAACCAGTAATCCCGACTTGAGTACTCTGAAGCACCAACTTGTATTTCGTTACTGGTTAAGATTTCTTGAATAGTCGTAAGATTTTGGTGGCAATAAGGAATGTAGAAGCATTACTTGAATGTGATAGTGAGGCATGTAAAAAAAAAAAACTACTTTTCAAAAAGCCTTAGCTTTCTTTTTCATTTTAAATGTGACATCTCCATGAGAAACAAAAGCATCATAGATATATGAATGGGAAGCAATGTAAAAGACCTTCACAAAGACAGTGTACATCCAGTGTTCCAAGCCATTTGATGAAGAAATGTTGCCTTCATGAATCTTGTAGTTTGGAGATTTCAAAAGGTCAGAAGGAAATAAAGAGTAGTTCTAGGTGATATCTGATTTGCATCCAATTTTAAGGAGTTTGTAGTTTTTCTTAACTAATAAATAATTTGAACATAGAGCAGACATTCTATGTAAACAATGACCACTTGTATTTAGCTGTTTAAGTTTAATAATCCTGTCAGTGTCACATTGTAATGACTTCAGTCCTTTTCACACCTGCTGCCTTCATAACTCTGCACACCCTGACTTGTAGAAAGTGTGGACGATTTGCAACTATTTTCAGTAACCTTTAGGACTTTTGTGCATGTGTGGAAGATCATTAATGTCACACTTGGACACACCTGGACATGAGCCTATACGGTTAATGTACCAACTTAATGTTTACCTCTATCACAAATCAGAGATATCTGCTATGAAAGAACTTTTGACATGAACATAAAATGTTCCTGTTTATTGATGCCATAATGCAACTGGTGCATTTATTTGTTCTTGGATACATTTTCACAAGATTCTGTTGGAAGTCAATGTGCTTTGAATATACTGAAAACAGTCTCCAGACGTGACTGAGGAAAATGCTACACAGCAGAAGTTTTTTTTTTGCTCAGTGACTCTTGTGAGGTCAGAAAGCAAACTAAAGTTTTCCTACTTTTAGTGGAGAATTTGTTTCTTTTATTAGTCCATTTTTCATCATTTCAATATTTCATGGCAACAGTATTTAAAGGCACAGGTCCATCTTACAGAAACAAGGTTTTAATTCAATATAACGGTTTTAGAAAGCTATAACATTGAACATGCATGTACGATGCCTGGAGTCCTAAAATTGTCAGCTATAATGAAAGGCTGCCTTGTTTTGGGATATTTGAATTGCATCTACATGTTTATAATTGTGATAATAAAACAGAGGGAAAAATGTTTCCATGTCTGTCTTAAAGACAGTACTGCTGCTGTGAGTAACTTATTGAGGACTATTCAGTATCCATTGCTGAATTTCACATGGCAACTAGTGAATTTGATAGAAGTTGGAAAGTAAACTTGTTAAATGTTTGTTTTGTATTTATTTTACATGAGTGCTACCATTGACGGTGAGAAGTGTCATGTCTTGTTTACCAACCAAGTTTTATTGATATTCGCAGGTTGTTATCACCAGGCTAAAGCTGGACAAGGACCGCAAGAAGATCCTGGAGCGCAAGGCCAAGTCTCGCGCTGATGGAAAGGAGAAGGGCAAATACAAGGAGGAGACCATTGAGAAGATGCAGGAGTGAAATTGATCTTTTGTTATCAATAAACTGTATAAATGGAGTTTATTTTGTCGGCCTCGTGTTTTAGTTGTTTGCTCATTTGAAGGTTTTTGTATTCCAAACTTGCATTCCTTATTTTAAGAAGTTAAAGATCATTTTACATCACTTGTTATAGAGAATGTCAGGTTATTGCGATTTGTTTGTTCAGAGCACAAATAACCATCATAATAATATGGTGCATTTAGTTATAAACCACTGCTTCAGGTGTATCTGCAAAATATCTTTTAATACTTACTTTTGAGGTATTTGTGCTGGCAGGACTTCTCTCTGCAGAGGCTAATATATGATGTTGATCAATTATTCTCTTCAGTTTGAGATGTGCTTATTACTTAATGACAGTATTTTGGGCCTGGTGGCTCTAAATCCTGTCCGTTGAGTCTTGCCACAAAAATATTTAAGAAAAATTAGCTTTTTAGTTGATATGCCCTTCAATATACCCAGGAGTATAAATAAATATGCGACGCTAGCTGTCATGAATCTAATTCGCCTTGTGGCAATATGTTTTTTAAGCTTCGGTTGGCCGACGCGCAAGCTTTCTTTTTTTATGATGCGCGAGTTTCTGTTGGCTAAACTCCGCTGCTGCTGGATGACCGTGTCGTGCCGGAACATACTTCACCGGCGGAGCTCACGTTAGATGTACTCCCGTTCATCACTGCGGTGAAGCCAGCCTCCACTTCAGAAACGATAATGAAGCCAGCCCTCACTCTATTTAAGGTGCGCGTGTAGTAGAAGCATTACGGGAAGAGCGCCTAACAAGAAAAGTTTCAGGCATCAATTTAAAATTCCCCCACTGGCTTGTCTATCGTTTTAGAAGTGGGTGCTTGCTTAAAAAGAGGGAAAACAAGACATTTTGATATGACATTTCAAAATGAAAGCTATCTGAAATATGGAACATAAGGTAGCCTATGTTGAAGGCTTATTTCAGTTTGAGATGATTAAAAATAAATTACCTGTTACCACAGACTTATCTCTGTCAAGACTGGTAGCTCACCACCTCACAATGTTATTTACCAGATATCAAAACAATCGGATGTAGAATTTCAAAATAAAAGCTGTCTGAAAAATGAAGAAAATAGCTATTTTCAAGGCTTATTTTAATTTGAGATTAAAAATAAACTACCTGTTACCACAGACTCATTTCAGTCCAGACTGGTAGTTCACCACTTCACAATGTTATTTACCAGATATCAAGACAGTCTGAAGTATAATTTCAAATTAAAAGCTATCTGAAAAATGTAAAATAAGCAACATTCCAGGCTTATTTCAATTTGCAATTAAAAATAAATTACCTGTTACCACAGACTCATTTTAGTTCAGATTGGTAGTTCACCACCTCACAATGTTATTTACCAGATATCAAGACAATCTGATGTAGAATTTCAAAATAAAAGCTGTCTGAAAAATGAAGAAAAGAGCTATATTCAAGGCTTATTTCAATTTGAGATGAAAAATAAACTACCTGTTACCACAGACTCATTTCAGTCCAGACTGGTAGTTCACCACTTCACAATGTTATTTTCCAGATATCAAAACAATCGGATGTAGAATTTCAAAATAAAAGCTGTCTGAAAAATGAAAAATAAGATGTATTCCGGGCTTATTTCAATTCAACATTAAAAATAAATTACCTGTTACCACAGACTAATTTGAGTAGAGACTGCTAGTTCACTTCACAATGTTATTTACCAGATATCAAGACAATTGGATGTAGAATTTCAAAATAAAAGCTGTCTGAAAAATGAAAAAAGAGCTATATTCAAGGCTTATTTCAATTTGAGATGAAAAATAAATTACCTTTTACCACAGACTCATTTTAGTTCAGATTGGTAGTTCACCACCTCACAATGTTATTTACCAGATATCAAGACAATCTGATGTAGAATTTCAAAATAAAAGCTGTCTGAAAAATGAAAAAAGAGCTATATTCAAGGCTTATTTCAATTTGAGATGAAAAATAAACTACCTGTTACCACAGACTCATTTCAGTCCAGACTGGTAGTTCACCACTTCACAATGTTATTTTCCAGATATCAAAACAATCGGATGTAGAATTTCAAAATAAAAGCTATCTGAAAAATGGAAAATAAGCAACATTCCAGGCTTATTTCAATTTGAGATTAAAAATAAACTACCTGTTACTACAGACTCATTTCAGTCCAGACTGGTAGTTTACCACTTCACAATGTTATTTACCAGATATCAAGAAATGATGTAGAAATGATTCTCTGATGTAGAAATAGACAGTAGAACTTGTTCAGGTTGTTGGCCAGACGCAAGTCACTTACAGAGTGGGGGTTTTTTGGCTTGTAGCTGGTGAGCTGTCTGAGACCCTTCCAGACTGAGCCAGCATCTATATCTGAGAACTGCTCTTGTAGTTTCTCAGAGTAAAGACACTTGGCTTCTCTCACCGCCCTGCGTAAGGTGTATTTAGCCTTTTTGAAACTCTCACTGTCCCCACTCCTAAAAGCCACCTCCTTTTCCTGCCTTAACCGTCTGAGTTTAGCTGTGAACCAGGGCTTGTCGTTGTTCTAGCTCACCGTAGTGCGTGATACTACACATGGTATCACATACACAGTCCTGGCAGAAGCCAATGTAAGACGTCACAGCCTCTGTGTACTCATCCAGACTGTTTGAGGCAGTCCTGAAAGCATCCCAGTCAGTACAGTCTAAGCATGCCTTTAATTCTTCCACAGCTTCACTGGTCCACTGCTTTGATGTCCTCATAACAGGCTTACGGAGCTTTAATTTCTGCTTGTATGAAGGAATCAAATGGACCATGACATGGTCAGAGTGGCCCAATGCAGCACGGGGCACGGCGTGATATGCATTGCTGACTGTGGTGTAACAGTGATCCAAATCCTATCTTTCAATTTTTACGTAAGGGGGGGGTGGGGCGTCTTATTCAATTTTTTAACTACAAAAAAATGTCAACTTTTTCGTAAGGGGGAATGTTGCGTATTTTTCAATTATTTAACTCGAAAAAAATCATTTTTTTCGTAAGGGGGGGTGGTGCGTCTTTTTCAATTTTTTTTCTAAGGGGGGGTGTTGCGTATTTTTAATTTCTTCATAAGGGGGGGTGTTGCGTCTTTTTCAATTTTTTCGTAAGGGGGGGTGTGGCGTATTTTTCAATTTTTTAACTACAAAATAATTTCAACTTTTTCGAAAGGAGGGGTGGTGCGTATTTTTCAATTTTTTTAACTACAAAAAAGTCAACTTTTTCGTAAGGGGGGGTGTTGCGTATTTTTACATTTTTTAACTACAAAAAAGTAAATTTTTTCGTGAGGGGGGGGTGGTGCGTCTTTTTCAATGTTTTAAATACAAAAAAATATCAACTTTATCGTAAGGGGGAGTGTTGCGTCTTTTTCAATTTTTTTAACTATAAAAAAATGTCACCTTTTCGTAAGGGGGGGGGTGTTGCGTATTTTTCAATTTTTTATTTACATAAAAAGTCAATTTTTTCGTAAGGGGGGTGGCGCGTATTTTTCAAAAAATTTTGTAAGGGGGGGTGTTGCGTATTTTTCAATTTCTTCCTAAGGGGGGGTGTTGCGTCTTTTTCAATTCTTTAACTACAAAAAATGTTCAACTTTTTCGTAAGGAGGGGATTTTGCGTCTTTCAATTTTTTAACTACAAAAAAATTTCAACTTTTTCGTAAGGGTGGGGTGTTGCATATTTTTCAACTTTTTCATAAGGGGGGGGTTTTGCGTATTTTTCAAAAAATTTTAACTTCAAAAAAAGTCAATTTTGTCATAAGGGGGGTGATGCGTATTTTTCCTTTTTTTCGTAAGGGGGGGTGTTGCATATTTTTCAAGTTTTTCGTGGGGGGGTGGGTGTTGGGTCTTTTTCAATTTTTTAACTACAAAAAATTTCAACTTTTTCGTAAGGGGGGGGGGGGGGGGGTGTTGCGTATTTTTAAATTTTTTCATAAGGGTGTTGCATATTTTAAAAATTTTTAGTAAGGGGGGGTGTTGCGTATTCCTAATAGAAAGTGATGAAGGCAACGTGATTGAAGAGGGTTCTAAGCCTTCTTTGTTAAGCTGTCACTCATGATTCCACGCCCCTCTCAATTGATGCCATGCCCCCCACGCCAGATCAGGGCTAAAAGTCTGAAACTGAAAGAAATACAATCTGAAAAGCTCAACACTTGAACTTCAGTTTTCAATTTTTTTTTCAAATGATCAAAACTTTTGGCCCTGATTTAGCACCATAGATTTTAAGTTGAAACTTCTCTTGTTAGGCGCTCTTCCCATAATGCTTCTATTACACGCGCACCTTAAAATAGCGTGAGGGCTGGCTTGACTATCTTTTCTGAAGTGGAGGCTGGCTTGACCGCAGTCGTTCATCTCATCCTCACTCAGACTACAGCTGCAGCAATACAGACTGTGCAACTCAACCAAGACCCTAGCTAGCCAGGATGTCAGCTAACCTAATGCTAACAATCATGCAGCCCTTTTTGTTAAACATACTGTCTGATCATATTTATTGTTTGGTAGCCAGAGGTAAACTTGTTGACAGGAATGTGAGCTAGCTTGAAGGTAACTTTATACAGCTTTCTGGTTCATTATTATCTCAGGCAACATTAAAGTGACAGCTGGTCAACAAATTTAATAAGGTAGCCCAGAGGGAATATAACCTTCATGAAAATCTGCAGGAGCAAAACATATGGTTAATATATTGATAATGTTACATATTTTATGATAGAAGATGCAAAAATATTGTCATACTTGAACACTGTATTATTTTGCTCTCTCAGGCTCTCCCTGAGAGCTACTTGCATAGTGGCTGCCCATCACATCACCCCTGAGTGGAACATGGTAAGTCCTGTTCTGCAAATTTAACCCATTTATAAAAGGGACTCAAGGTTGGGAGCATGGGTTTTTCATGTTTCACTGAAGCTTTATCAAAAAGTTACAACAGAACAGAAATATCGACAAGCAATTGGGTTCTTCTTATTGTTTGCACTGCTTCTTTAGTATGTCTGAATGCTAAAATCGTCTGTAAATTCACATTTTAAAGCTGATATTTAAAAAACTATTCCTGGGAGGGCATGCCCCTGGACCCCCCTAGGGGTTTGGATCCATGTCACCTTTTTCATCCCTGATGAGTTTGCACCCCTGCTGAGAGAATGATTTTTTCTTTAACATCTGCAGTGTAAAGATGTTGGTCTTAATAATATTCACATTTAAGGGGGACAATAAGATTACAATGTGCACAGTTTTCTGGCCTGGTTAAAGAGGTGTGGTGTTCATGTGTTTCTTTTGTTTATCAAATTAGCAATGGGTGCAATTTTCTTGATTTTACCACAGACTTTTATTACTATTCCAAAAACCTGAAATACATATATAAATATAACTTGGAACTTCTATGGTTGTGTTACAGTCTTTGAACACAACCATAGACTGTAAATAAAGTTATGTTACAGTCTGTGAACACAACCAGGACGGAGTCTAGTTCCTCCCAGAGCCTTCACTGGTTCCTCCCTCTCCGCTGGGTGGTCATGTGATACGTGCTGCCTCTTCTGTCGTCTTGTGGATCCTCTCGCAGCTGGAGGACTTTTACCGAAAGTTTGTCAATTTAAAAGTTTGTTCCCGTGAGATATTCCTGGATTAAAACACAACACGATGGCAGAACTAAGTTTTGTGATCGCTATGTCGGTAATGACCCTGTTTTGGGGTATTATCGGAGGAGTAGTGCCCTGGTTCATCCCCAAAGGGCCAAACAGAGGGTAGGTTTGTTAGCTTCACTTTAGCCTTTAGCTGGCTGGAGAAAGTTTATATTTCATATTGTCTCGTGACTGTCATGTGATACGAGTTGAAAAAAAGTGTGAGAAGTTTTTCTTGCACAACTTTCGCAACGTAACTTGTAAAATGTAATGAGTTTAAACTCTGTAGTCAAATGTTTATCGCTGTTTAGTGAAAGTTTGGTGTTAGCTAACTGAAGCTAATTTGACAGCTCTTCCTCTTGTGCTACAAAAACAGCCATGTTAGCTTTAATGCTGACATTATTGACTTATTTCCAAGGTGTTATATTGCTCTTCTATTATTTATACACATCAACTCGAGTGTAAATATATTTCATACCTGGAAAATGTGTCAAGTACAACTTCCCTTATTTCCCTGTTTGTCACTCGCATCACGAGTTCAAGCTACTGCATGTCAATGAATGGTCTGTGATGTACTCTTAATATGCAGATGTTTGATGCTAAAGAAACCTACTTTAAAGTGTTTGCCCCTGTTTCCACAGAGTGGTAATCACAATGCTGGTGTTGACTGCAGTTTGCTGCTACCTCTTGTAAGTATTGTTTTTATTGTCTTGTGTGTTTCTTTAAATGGTACATGAAATCGCACTTAGCAGTATGTTTTCTTTGCACCATTACCAAGGCCAAATGTGTCCCTCCCTATGCACAATCAATCTAATGACCAAGAAATGAAGCAGGATTTTGTTAACATTGTGTTGAGGTGTTAGTTTAATATCATGTCTAGCAATAGCTCATGAGCAATCTATAATAAAGGAAGTGCAAGAAGCAGGTCTACAACATTAAAAGACTAAATATTAGTTCTTTGAATGAACATTGTGCAGCTGTTGAAGAAGAGAGACAACAGGAGCGCTTCTGGTATCCCTCAAACCACCAGTGCTCATGAAAGGGAAAACTTCAAAAAAGTGGAGGAAAACTTAAGACCAAAAAACGTCGCTATAAATAATCCAGGTCCAGGCACTCAGGATGGTTGGAAAAATATAAAAGGCCTTTAATTCATGGGGCTACAAACATTAAAATAC
This sequence comes from Tautogolabrus adspersus, assembly GCA_020745685.1. Classification (NCBI taxonomy): domain Eukaryota; kingdom Metazoa; phylum Chordata; class Actinopteri; order Labriformes; family Labridae; genus Tautogolabrus; species Tautogolabrus adspersus. The sequence goes on from CM036540.1 coordinate 12,203,956, forward strand.
ACCAAAGCGTATCGGCTTGATCCTTCTTCAGGGTGTTTTAATTGACATTTGCATTAATTGTTTGATCGTTAAAAACAGCAACACAGTCCCTTGTTCCAACGTTGATCATGGGATCATTTCCTTTTCATTATCTTTGTCAAATGTTACGATTAATAGGACATCTTTGAGTTTTATATCTGTCAGAAATAAAAGCATGACAAATGAAGGGCTCATTTTCTTTTCTGACTGTTTTACAGACAAAAAGGTAAATACATTAAATAATTGGGAAATTAATCAATTCTGATGTTTCTCTTATTGCAGGGCATATGATAAAGAGTGTAAACAATAAAAGTACTAGATCCTCTTTGTTATTCTGAACATGTATCACTTTAGAGTTTGAATGTATTTGGTTAGTGTTCAAATGTTTCTTCTCCTTGTACTCTTTATTAATTGTATGGACTACTATCTCAAAGTGAAGCTTGTTTTGGGAGTTTTTACTCCTTTGCAAATAATACTTGTGTACTGTGTTAAATAATTGACACACACAATGGAGAGCAGCAGAAAGAGTCATGTTACATGTCAGAGGGTCTAAAGAGTGCAGTGGTGTTACAGCCAAGTGAAGTTGTGAAGACTTATCAAGCAACTTGATGTTATGACAAACGTCGTCGACCTACATTTTTAGTTTTAGTGACATAAGATAGAAAATGGCCCTCAGCATTGAGTGCCTCATGATTTAGCTTCCATATGTGACCATGTTGTCCTTTCTGTCAAACAGCTGGTTGATCGCAATCCTGGCTCAGCTCAACCCACTTTTTGGACCTGCTCTGTCCACTGACACCATCTGGTACCTGAACTATCACTGGCCTTAATTCACCCATCCAGCACTCCTGATCATGCAGGTGAACTTCTACCGCTCAAAATAGAAAGTATTGAATCCACATTAGATATTAAGTCAATATCTATGTGTCTCTTATAGATAGTGTACTTTATTCCTGGCATTATTTCCTCTAAAATGTTTCATATTATAACTTTTGTCTGCAGAGGAGGACCCCCTGGTGCTCCATACCAATGAATGTTTGCTCCTTACGCCATGCAGAGATCATTCCTTCTGAATTGCCTTAAACTCAGACCCCACTGAGTGGTGCCCACCTTGGTGCCTTGTACAAAAACAATTTCCAAAGGACATCGGAGAAATCTCACCGACTGTGCTTTTTTCTGAAACACAAGTAACCATCACTTGCTGTTTGTCTGTTTCTATTTAATGTATATTGTTGCTGTTGTTAATATTAATGATCATTCATTTGAGTAGTTGATGTGTGTTGTGTTTGATGTGATCTCTTTTTGTCTGGAAATATTAGTGATGAGTAAAATACATATCAAAGTTGTAAATTAATAAAGAAATACTGAACTTCATTGGTCTGTACATGTTGTTTTTCATTTTGCCTTAACAAGTAAGTAATTGAAAGAAATTGTTTATTATTTTTTTGTAAAGATCATCCAGATATAACAATGTTTGCTTCATATTAGGTGTCCATCTAAAGAACATTTGCCTGTTTGTTTGTTTTTGTTTCTGTGTTCGTAAATAATTACTTACACAATAATATAATACATGTTTAATAACTTGTATATTTTTTGTGTGGTTTTTCGTCATATTCCTACACAGCGTATGTATTTTGTTAAAACAAATGTTGTCGCTTTGGACAAAATCGAAAGACGAAGTGAAAAAGCGGGCTTCCTGCTTGCCGTAGCCGACTACGTTGACAACATGGCGTCCATTGATGTCCACGTCCGAATATGTGAACAAGAAATACTTAAATATGATTTGGAAATAAAGGCTCTCATCCAGGTGCGTGTATTTCTTTGTTAGGATCAATACTTTCTGCCTTACTATGATTTATTTTTTTTGCGTTTTACACAGGAGAATCGTCTTGACAGATCGCAGATCTGCTGAGTGTCTCCAGCTGCAGTCAGCTGGTGTTCACACGGTGCTGTGCAGATCAGCTGCTACTAACGTTATTAGTGTCGTAAAAGCGCTTTAACAATTTATCTTCACATGTAAACTGACTGCTAAAGGTGCCTATCGAGTGATTAAGACAGTTATATCAGGTGGGAAATCAGAACTGGATGTAGGCTTAAATAGAGGGAAATCTTATTCAAAATAATCTCTACGTAGATAAACGTACATGCACTTCTTAAGACTTGTGTTCTTAAATCAAAGCAAATAAGTGTTTCATAATGTCTTGGCACTAGAAGCAGAAACGGAAAATCTGTTCAAGGTCTTATGCAAATGTAGACTATTAAATAATATAACATAAAGCAAAATGTATGAAAAGATTAGAAATAAAATAAAAACATGAATATTTGAAATGCGATATTAATTGGCCAATTTATATTTCCATAGTTTAAGGTTAAAAACAGTATATTGAAATAATGATATAAATAGAAACTGATCGTTGTGTTGTGTTAAGTCAAATTTTTAAGAAAAAAAAAGTCCTTACAAGTTTTAATCTCAATTTACTATTAATGCCTTTGATTTTTTAATTTTTAAAAAACGATTTGATATGTTGGACAGTGGGGAAGTGAGATTAGCATATGTGCATGTTTTCTTAGACTTTTTAGATTATTAAAGAAAATGAGCAATAATAATTAAAATGATGAATGATTGGCAAATTAATTGACAAAGAATACCTAGAGCTGCTTTCATTTTCCAGCACCTTCAGTGGTCTTTTTGGCAGATTATTCTCACCTGATGATAAAATGCACCTCTTGTCTATTGTAAGGTCAGAGCTATTTCTTCTTGGACACTTGTTCTGTCAGAACACGTATTATCCAGAAGCGTCTTTGCAGTCAAAAACAACAGCAACATGATGACACAAGTAATTTCACGTTACAACGTGGCACTGTCTATTTAATCCCTGATCTGATGTCTCACCAGGATATTAATGAGTGTGAAGGCCCTCAAAGCCAGCTAACAGAACTGAACGCAGATGTGAAAAAGAGTTTTCACAATCTCAGATTGCGTATTCAGGTAAGAAACACTATTTTGTGTATATGTATCAACTTCTGTACATATGGCACATATCAAGAAGAAAAAACAACAGTGTTATTTTATTTGACAGGATTTAGAGCAGATGGCTATGGAGCAAGACAAAGAGTCTGACAAGCAAAATTTGATGTCTCAAGTCGAGGGACACAGAAAGCAGATGCTCAGGTAATGTCTTTAGTTTCAATTATTATATTATGATCTGACTTTTACTGATGTGTAATGTATCGTTTCTCATGCCTTGTGCTATCAATACTGCAAAAACTGTGGAACGGAAACATGATAGTTGGCTGCTTACACTTGCATTACAGTCATACTTTATATTCATATATGCGTCTTCTTTATTTTTTTCCAATTTATTTTGCAGTAACCAGACAGTTTGGAGAAAAGCCAACCTGGCCAGCAAACTGTCCATAGACAACATGGAGAAACAGGCTCTTCTTAAGGGAACAGACAGTGCTGCGAGGCAGAGGTGAGCTGACAGAGCTGAGCTCTACAGATTAAAGAAGAAGTCTCACTAATGAGACTCATTCAGGGATCAGCTTAATGTCAAGCATTACGAAACAGCCTAATAAATGTCCTCAGTGTTGTGTTTTCTAAAAATAAACCTTTTGAAAAATATTGTTTAGCTCTTTTATACAAACCCCTTAACTATAAGAAGAACATGTTTATCCATTTGATCCCATTTGATGTCTCTCTCTCAGAAAGATGACCAAAGAGGGCATGGCTCAGACAACCAGCGACATCACAGAGAATCTAATGAGCATCAGCCGGATGATGGCGCAGCAGGTTCAGCAAAGCGAGGAGACCATAACAACACTGGGTTAGTAAATGAAGGAAACCACTAAAAAGTGTGTTCGCTTTTACACCAGATACTTAGCTTCCTACTGTGTCACTGTGTTGGCATGGATACACTGTGAGTTATGTTCATTTTGAAACTGTTTTCTCTTCTGTTCAAAGCGACCTCCTCACGGACAGTCCAAGAGGCCAACGATGAGTTTAAGACCATGACGGGGACCATCCAGCTCGGGAGAAAACTCATCACCAAGTACAACCGCCGAGAGCTCACGGACAAACTGCTCATCTTCCTGGCGCTCGCACTCTTCCTCGCCACCGTCCTCTACATCCTCAAGAAGAGACTGTTCCCCTTCTTGTAGACCAGGTACCTTCTGAGGACTCTCCCTTTTCCCACAAACAGTTCTTTACATAGTCAGCCTGAAGGATGTAAACAACTTTGAATGCTGCTTCTCACATTACCCACAAGTTACACACGCGTGTCTGCTCAGAGGAATGTGGACGTCTCACTCTGCTGATCTGTGTTGCTGCTGAGGGGGAAAAGATCTAGCACAAAGAGGAAGATAAACCTACACAGTCTTATAGTTCCAAACAGTGTTTAATTTATTAACAGTTTAATTTACCACAAAATAAGAAAGGTTTGTTGTGTGACAGTAATGCTGTGCATTGCTTCTAATGAAATCACTTGAATTGAATTAATTTATTTAATAGAGACGATAAAACTATTTAACGTACTTTCAATATATAGGAGACTGATTACCAAGACAAATCTTTTCTTCACTACAATCCGTCAACAGCTCTGATACTCATTTTAATCTAAGGGGAAACAATGGGTTCTTACAAATAAATTAAGTTCCCAAGAAAACCAAATCATTAAAAAAAAAAAGGCAATGACCACTTGTAGTTCAACAAGCTTTGATTGGCACACATGATGCCAGAACATTATTATAGAAGCTAAGAATTCAATGAATGACTATTATGTAATAGTTGTTGTAGTCTCTGTTGTTATTTTCCCTGTGGGGGAACAAAGTACTTTTTTCTCTGATTCTGTAATGTCTGCAGATTAAAAGGAAGCACATTTTGGGATGAATATTTGAACAATCTTAGGTTTCTAACAGAGAAGGGTCCCATCATATATCCTACACTTTTCAAACAATGTTCTGAAGTAAATTATTGTATTATGAGTCTAACTGTTATTAATGACCTTGTACTTAAACATTAAGGTCGGATTAATTATAGCATTACAATAACTCTTTTTGGGAATAGCATATTAGAGTGACTTTTAACTTTGACACAACAAATTGCAGTCACTTAGTTTACAGCTCACCAGCTGAACCATCAGATCAGCACATCTACTTATACACGTGCAATTCGCCTTGTCCTAATGTTTTTGTTCAACATAAACAACACTACAAGAGAGTGCACACTTCACTCCATTTCTGCCCGTGTGAGCCTGGCTCAGGTCAGCAGCCGAGCAGAAAATCTCAGAGGAGCTATGGCAGTGATCACACTGGCAGAGATAGAGCAGCATGCATCCCTGCCTTTCTTCAGATAAGACCCGGAAAAGCAGATTAATCCGACCCGTTTCCCTCTCCCTTTTCCAGTGTGGGTGGAGGGTGAGGGAGGGGATATTTTTAGGTTTGTGTGGCGTTGTTATCTGACGTTGCCTTTTCAACACCTTCGAGGAGAGGGGGGCCAGAGGAGATACATGACCTTGCTCCCCTTTTCTGAAACCGCCTAGCATTTGTATTATGTTAAATATATGTTGATGCTGTCAGTGTTGATGATCAATAAATTCCAAATGTTCTGGCTAATTGTTTGACACATCCTCTCAAATGTGTGTTTGTATATTCCTTCAAAGAGCGAAAAGACAACAGAGCATGTGTGGAGAGTCCTGAGAGAAGCCTAAGCATCTCTTACTCATGTAAAGTGGAAGCAGTGGGTTAGAGCCAGTCTGCAGTCTGTTCATAGAACTACTCACTTAAACAAGGCCTCTGGCTCTCTGTCAAGCAAATTGGACTATTCTTGCATTTAGCACCGCGATAGTGTCAATCAAGTGTTTTGGTTTGTATCTAGACAAGTGGACCCGGGTCTCAAGGGAGTGTACGCGACAACAAACTCAGGCTAAGACACAGGAACCAGACTGTCTCTGGAGATCTGTATTCGTGTTTTAAAGTCTTTAGCAGAAGGCATGTCTTCATCTCAGTGTTAAGTAGTATCAGCGCATTTTCTACTGTGACTACAGAACAAGTACATCAGCTCAAATTCTCAAAAAGCTAATACATAAAAAAAGGTTAAATCAAATACACTGTCCAAAACTAGATAAATATCTTGGATCAGGTCACATCTTTAATGTGATCACATATTTACGAGAAAGATCATTCCGGACGGTTTTTGGCCAGAACAATAATAATACTTTTACACATAAAACAGTTTATGACAATCAAAATGTTTGTTGTTCCAGCATTTTCAGCATCAGGATGACAATTTAAAATCCTTTAGTGCAGGTCAAGGTCATGACTCACAGCCATCTCTGTCCCAGCAGCTTTAAACATGATTTCAGACTGTATGTGTGTCTGACAGCAGGTTGTAAAGATTCTAAACTTTAACAACCTTTTCACCTTGTTGAGACATATTGAAGGAAGCCTCCTAATAGCCACTTGAACTTTTTATCCAGACACAAACCATATGTGGGCTGCACATATATGAGGGTCCTCAATGTAGATCTATAACCAGTTTAACCATAATGTGATCCAAAGGAGAGGTTATATTATTTTGTGTATTTTTTTAGTTTTTATTTTATTTTATAAAAGTGTGAGCCACCAAAAGAAGAGCCAATGATTAATAATACATAAAGTACTTAGAATAAACATTGCACAACACCAGATATATTAACAGGTGATAATAATATAATAAACTAGCCTATAAATCCATATATACTGTATATATAAAACATATTTTGCCTATATGGTTATATATAGCTTGGGTTGTATTTTTCACATTTGCCCATTGAAAATAGAGTCAGATTTCTGTTGCACTATCTACCCCATGTGAAAAACAAAAGAAGAATACCAACAGGTCTAGAAGTAATACAGAAAGTTGTTGTGGAAGAAAAAAAAACATTAAATGAATGTAACTTGTACTTTTTATTTTCACTCAAATTACAGGACTATGTGCTGCTCTTACTAAAATAAATAAAATGTCAACTTCTCAGTTAAAAAAAGTGTGTTAATATAAGAGAAGCTAAACAAACAACGTTTAAAATTCATGCATCAAAACTATCTCTTTAAATGAATACGAGCATTTGTTTACCACGTCCTGATGCCATGTAACGAAGAAACTCCGTTACTAGAGGAGAAAGAGTTCTGGACATTATTGAGGTCTCCCACACCAAAGTTCATGTAGTTCCCGTTGTTGTTGGATCCCTGCATTGTGGCTGCAGGGTAATTACAGGCATAGTTTGTGTTGCAGCCAGGGCCGGTGTAGTTACTAAAGGCCGGATAGTTGTTATAAGTGAAATGGTTGATATGACCCATGCTGTAAGAGGGGTTGTAGGCCGCTGTGTCCGCCGCCAGGCACGGCTTCCCGTCCCGCACCAGCACCGGCACAGACACCCTCCTGGGCGGCGGCAGAGACACCATCTCCAGGCTCTGGTCCTGCCTCTGCCGCTTACACTTGTACCTCCTGTTCTGGAACCAGATCTTCACCTGGGTCGGGGTCAATTTGAGGACTCCGGCCAGGTGGTCTCTTTCCGGGGCGGACAGGTACCTCTGCTGTTTGAAGCGGCGCTCCAGCTCGTACACCTGCGCCTGCGAGAAGAGCACGCGCGGCTTCCGGCGTCTGCGCGGCTTCGGCCGGTCCGGATCCTCCGGTTTTATGTCCTCCACTGGGACAATTGAAGGACTGAACTCCCCTGAATATCATATAGAGAAATACATTTTTTAATAATTACGTTTTTATCTACAAGTGTGAGTTTTTCAGAGATGCGTGTATTTGCAGAGTTCATCACTGAAGATGTGGGGTATTTTTACGCAACTAAACATCTAGGCCTATATTATTTTGAAAAAAAAAAAGATATAACACAATAATGTAAACAATAATAAAAACACAATGATACCATCTATCTTTAATTTAGTATTTAATATAAAACATGATTTAGTTGCTAAATGTCCCTTGTCAACCTATTGTGCATTCGGCCAAGGCGTTGGAAAAATACATTTGCATTTTGGTATTACAAACAAAAAACGTGTGACACATTTGAGGATACAACTTTATCGTCAAATATTTTTCCTGAAATTTCACAATCCTATAAATTAAATCTTAGTCCTACAAACCACTTTCATCTCTCATATATTTGTCCATAATTTCTCAAAAGCCACAATCAAGGCCAGCGTTAAAGCTTTTCCTACATTCATCTTATTGCTCTAGATCTTAGAGGTTTTAAAACATGGAGCATTTTGCAAATCAAAAACACAAACCTGCGGGCCCATATACTCTGCGCATGCAGGCCTACAAAATCAAACTTTTTCCACCCTTTAACTCACCTTTTCTTCTTTTCGCCTGAAACACGTCGGATTTTCCATCCTTCACTAAATCCAACTCCAGGAGAGATTTCCCATAATATGTATTTGTAAAGTTGAGAGCATTGCCTCTGCCGGCCCTGGGCTCGTGCGGGTCTTCTCCAAACAGCGATCCGGCTGTGTTTGAGGACGACATGTCCCGAAGAGGCTCCTGCTTCAGCCGGGCCAGCATACAGGAGGACGAGGTGGACGAGGAGGTCGGCACGGTGCAGCAGTCCATACGAGAGGAGACGTCCAGAGAAGACACCAAAGCATCATGACTGTGCTCCAGGTTTAATATATCCTTTACAGAGAAGGGAGTGGACGTGCTGGGGCTGGGAAACATGGCCAAGAACTTAAAAAAGTAACCTATTAACCTGTCACATTTAGGCAACAAAAAGACTCAACAAACCCCCTCTCCTTCCTGGAAATATTTAGGTATTTAAGTATTAGTTTGATGGAGCAGACTGATCTTGAGTGAAGTGTGCATTTTGAATGTCAACTCTGTCTCCAAACTTTTCTCTTGGCCTCTCTCTCCTCACCGTGACAAAGAGGAGGAGGAGGAAGAGGAGGAGGGAGCCAGTGAGATCCTCTATGGAACAAATCTTCCTCCCCCTAATTTCCTGACGTAAAAAGATGTCTGATATGTATAAGGCCTATGTGATTTAAATCACTGCAAATTTACTCAACCGTCACACCACTACTGAACATATTGTTCTTTGCCAAAAGCAAAGAAAATTGTAATATTTTTTAAATTGTCTTGGTCCTGGAGAAAGTAGAAGTCACTTCCTGATTTATCTTTGGTTTGAAATATTTTTGTAACAAAACAAAATGTATATTCTTTACAGTTAGCTACGCACAATGCCAACACTTTTCAATTATTACAAATAAGCTTTGTGTTCATCATAGTCTTCAAATAATGTCAAAAGAGCCCGTTCTGTATTGTTAAAATTGCTGAGAGGAATTAACTTAATGTGTCTGATAACGCTAATTGTGCACGTGTGTGTGTTTGGGGTCCACCGTGACTGCGTCCCCCATCCGACGGGAAATGGAGCAGACAACAGGTTGTGTGCTGAACACGGAACCTGAAACTAACAGCAACACACTGCTGTCTGCCTCCGAGAGATTCTGGAGCCACCGTGTGCGTTATCAGGACGTGATAACAGACGACAACAAACCTGCTCACACACATACTCCCACCCACGCTGCAGGCTGGTTAATCTAAAGATGTGTCATATTTTACACCAAAGTTTAAGACAATTGTGGAGCCCAGTTGTATTGCTTTTCAGCTTTTAATTTGGACTTTGGTCCATTTACGAGACAAGAAGTTCTAATGACAAATGCACTCTTATCAACTCCATGCAGGTGCACGCGCAGGCTTCTAAAATAAGTAAATGAGATGATGACGGTAAGCATTCAAATGGTATAAACTCACAATAAAAAGTTCAAATAATTTCACCAAACAGCAGTTAAATGGAGTTATAACAGCGCGTAATGACGCATAACCTCCAAGTGTGTCTCCCCGCACTGTTGGCACTAAACCTGCTATTAATGCGTGTGGAGACGGACACAGGAGACAGACAGTATTATCGTTTGTTTTATCTTCAGCGTTTAGCCCAGCCCCGGGCTAAATGGGTCCCCCCTGTCTCCGACCCAGCGATGGTGTTTATAGTTTTAAAGACTATTTGTACGCCTCGCTAGCTGATGAATGGTCGTAAAAACTGTCTCGGGCGCAGTAAGAGTCAACACTGGCCTGGCTCTTGCTGTAATAATTGTGCGAAATAAAGTAAACGCACATAAGTGGAGAGGGCACGAGACTTGGGAAAAAGGTTTCCCCCCTGACTGATTCCCCCGCTCTTATTTGAGTTCAATTCCACACTTTTATAAATCGCAAAATGAAGTTTAAAGTTCAGATGCTCAATGTTGCAAAATGATACAACGAATAGCACTACAGTAAATTCGTATGCGTCTTTGTCAACTGTACATTGAACATGACAGGCCTGGCATGTGTTTCATATCCCTAATGCTCCGTCCTGCAGCAGCCTCGCGCTCCCCTCTGACCTGTCTTTCTGCAGCACATCTCACACTCAGATAAAGCTTCCGATAAGGTTGCTTAAAAACTTCCGCTGCACGGACCTGTGGGTATTTTGAGGGTGCCGGAGTGAGGAGTCTATCCGCGCGTGCGTGTGTGATTGCATGTTTGTGTATTGTGTGTGTGACCAAATTAAAAAATGTGTCTGTTGTCTCAATGCCCCTGTCGGCGCTTGACGTCGCTTTAAAACAGGCTGGTATTCTCTGTCCTGGAGGCTTTTTGGCGATTTAGATCCATTAACTGTTAGTGTTTGGACTAATGGGGACAGAACAAGCTCATCATTAGGATGTAATCCGGTTAAGAATGACATAGCAAACATTTTACACTTTCTTCACAAAAACTGGTTTCCCTTATCACGTGTCGTTGTGATGTAGTTATAGACAAAGTGACCATATTCAAAGTGTACGGACTTTATCCAAATTCCTGCTTTCTTATTCGGCCTTAACAATGTCCTCAGGTGCATTATTCTCTATAGAAAGATCTATCAGCTGACATTCGTTGTTACTTCATAATACACAGTAAGATTGTTTAAAACGTTTTTTTCTTCTTTTAATTCATGACATCTCTTATATGTACCAGGCTATTAATATATTATGTTGAAATGCAAAGTACATAACTTAATACTTAGTCAAGAAAACATTCCCCATTAATGTAGAAAGTGAAGGACAATTTAAAGTACTTTTTTTAAAACTAAAAATGTTAATACATTTCAAACCTTTAGGGATTTTTAACACCCATACATAGTTTAGAAACCTACATTAATTGGGGGGAATTGAATGAGACAATATATCTTGTATATGTCACTGTCCTCACATACATGATTAACCATATAAATACACATACAGCTTACACAAAAAAATAATTGACATATGATTGCAAGCCTGTATAAAGACACACACCAATGACATTAGTGTTAAACTGCATCAAGGCAATATGCACACGTGCACATAAATGCAAAATCAGATATGTGCATGTACAATGTTTGCATACGATCATGTACAACCTAAGAGATATTTAGAAAAACATTTTTTAGAGGAGCAGAGAGAAAGAAAAGATATTGTACAAAGTTGAGCTTTATAATTAACTAGTCCTGATGTCTTCAGTAAGCAGCCTGGGACACCCTGCTCACACAGAGTATAAAGATGATGATGTTAAACACAACTCTAAACTTCTTTGGCAGACTCAGAAACAGGCTTTGTTCTTCTTGGATAAGTGTAGAGTCTGACAGCAGCTGTGTCACAGGAGACGGACATGAAATCAAAACAGAAAACGTCTCCAAAAATACTAAATGTAAAATTACGACTAATTAATTTCCCGGACTCTTTTTTAACAAAAGCACAAACTGCCTCTAAACTTTTTTTTTAAGTCTTGACGTCTTTACAAAGAATGGCTTAAGTCAACCAGAAACTTTTATAACAGTGAAGTTAAATCAAATACTTAATCATACAGAACTGCAAATAAAAAAATATATTAGAAGAATCCTATCATGAACAAAAATCCTTCAGTATAACACATGAATTAGTCACAGCAAAGTTGTGGACCAGTTCAGTGCTTTAGGCCGAAGATTTGTTGTGTCTAAGAGTCCAAATGGGCACTATGTTAAAATGCAGAGAATAAAGTCAAGAATGATAACCTTTCCTATGAGAGCTTGTTTTTAAAATCAAGTTAAATAAGTAATTAATCTATATCCAAAATCATTTTCCAATGTGACCAAAGAAGATTCTGGTAAAAGAAAAAGTCAATCAGTTCTATCCTGAACAGGAATCTTTCATTTACTGTTTCCTGGATCTGTGATTCAAGCAGCTCCTGTTTGACCGAGATCTGAACACTGTTTACAACATCTACATTTTGTGTATTTTAAAATTCCTTTTTACATTTTATATTATATTTCTTCATTTACTGTATATATGTGAATTAGTAATTTTTGAGTGTTTATTGCATGGCCTTTCGGAACAGTCTTTACATTTCACTTCACATCTGTATGAGCATGTGACAAGTACACATTTTGAATCTTGAATCTTGAATCTTGAATGGTTCACCTGCTGTAAAAGCTTTTATCTCACAAATGACTATGAACCACCATCACATTGAACATAAACCTTTGGCTCATTTATGCTAAAGTAATCTTAACACCAGGCACCACAGCTCTTTGTGACCCTGCAGATCTGTAGCCTGATACATTATGAATTCATATCACCACCTGTTTTCTGTCTTCTCAAGGGTCCGCCCTTGATTGTTGATATTCAAATGTAAGATCGGGCCTTGGTCAATACATTATCACCCTGAATGTTTTAAACAGTATCAGGTTTGACCTGACGGATGAGGTCAGCTATACTCTACCCTATACTCTTCCCTTCTGACTTACACCCCCACCATGTGGACATTTAAAGACTAGCACAAACTTTGGCTCCACATTGTCTGATGGATTTCTTGTTTATGATGACCATGTTGATTTTTTACTAAAGAATGGTGGAGTTGAAGATCAGATCACTCATCACATGGTGTATCGTGATCCATTTTGATCAGTGAGGCTGAAAAGAAGCAATTCGGTTTTTGCTTTATCACTATCAAAAGTTTTATTTCAGCTTCCTTAAATTCAATTCTTGACGTCGGAAATTCAAATGTAGACGTGCTACTTTCTTACTAGTTGCAATTCCAAGCCTTAAAAACTAAATAAAATGACAATTTGGATCAGTCAGAGCTGAATTGTAGGTATTCAACAACTCAGAATTTAGTTATTACTGGCAGTAATAAACATTTTCACTATAGAATTGACTCTTGTATATAACCTCAACTAAAACTGCCACTTGAAGCAAAAAGGGTTAGAGTCTGGACTCGTAAGGTCAAACAAAGTATGGTGAAAGTGCTCTTTGGTTGGGAACAGAACAATTCAAAAAGATGAAAAAACCAAGGCACTCCTCTGAAAAGAAATACAAGGCCTTTATTAAATTGGCTATTTCATCATAGAAATTTTAAAAACAAGGCAAGTCATCAAAAAGCTGGGTAACAACCTACGCGTAGCGGCACAAACAACCTTCTTCAGTGCGCCACTTGTTTAAATTACATTACGGATATTGGCTTGAAACTATAACATGCTAATTAAAGTTGTAAAAATCAGCTTGCATTGATAAACGATGACTAGTTGTCATAAAGTAACTTACAGTATGACTACAAAGAACATTTCAACCAGTGAAAAGTCTGTTTGATCAGTAAAAAAATATAATTGTAAACATTATTAATGAGATTTGCTGCCATTTAATATCGTCCAGTTATATACACTGACGATGTTAATACGACTTAGCCTTCACTGTATCATTTATTCCATGACAGATGTATCCGCTGATCTGAAGTCAGCTCGTGTAACTGGAAACTATTACTGAACATGGCAGCGATGTCAAGGGCCGTCTGTTTGCACATCATTTGTCATGTCTGATGGAGAGAGCAGCATCCCCTTCATCTTCTTTCTATCCTCCTTCTCCTCCACGGCCCACCTCCTCGTCCCTCACACACACTCCGCAGGTCATGTTCTTAGGCTTGGCAGGGCTTCACACAGACTCCTGCGGGGTTCAAGGTGAAGTTAGGGTCCCCGGGGGGACACCAGAGGATGCTTCTAACTCTGTCTAACTTTAGTTTAGTCTACAGCTGATGTTTGGGGTCAGGGGGAGGATAACATTGTACTGTAGCTCACGAGCTGATGAAGGGAATGTTGGGGACAGGTTGTGCCCTGTTGACAAACTGGATATCAAACAAGGTCTTTAAAGGGGAACTCCTGGGATTTAGATATATGATCAAAGCAGCAGAAATATGGCACAATTTAGTCTGTAGTGTTAGTCATGCCCATATCCCCCTAAATGTGAAACCAAAGGCTTTGAAAATGTGGCTTGTAAAATTAAAAATGCATAAATGATATCATCAATTCAGTCTTATTCAGCATCCACCGACAATTAAAAGATAGATTCTCATGCTATTAGATAACCAAGATAAAAAAAAAAAACCCCCAGCTCGTTTGGGCTCTCCAGACTATTTCCCAAGTCTGTGTGGGCGTGTCTGTTCACATTCTGATTGACATCTCTTTGGTTCTGCATATAGCTAATACTCTTGTTAATGTTGTTCGGCCTGAGTGTTGATTTTAGTTGTCTGGGTGAGAATCATGTGGAGGAAGCAGGACCGCCTCTGAAAATATTGATCTCAATTGTTCTCTGAATAGTGAGTTACAAAATGCTTTGCCATTTATATCATAGTTAGCTGTTAGCATACAGTAAACATACAACATTAGCTGAGATTCCCCTTTTGTTGTCAAAGACATAAATGCTAAGCTAAATGGCAGGCCTGTAGTGTTAGCTAGTGCTATATTATAACAGATCTAAACTCCCCCTAACAACTTTTAACACCTGTGCATCAGAAAAGCCATCAACATTATGTCGGAACCCTCCCACCCATCCCATCATCTCTTTGCACTGTTGCAAACTGGTTGTAGGCTTCAGAGCATCTGTGCACGGACTGCCAGACTGAGCAACAGTTTTTTCTCCCAAGCCATCGGACTTCTGCACTCCATCCCTGTGCTGCCCCCCCCCACCCCCTTTTATCCAACATCCCGAGAGGGTACAGACTAAAGGCACCTGGACTTTCTCTAACCTGGTGCTAAGGTGTGCTAAGGCGTTATTAGGCACTACTACACTTCTGCACCAGCACTTTCTTGATATTTTATGTTCTATTATGATTATTCTCTTTTATACTCTCCCCCTTCATGACTGGTTTTTAACAGGTATTTGTTTTTAACCTTCATGTCCCTGTTTTTAGCCGTCTATAGTGTCTTGTCTCTGTCATGTATCTTCTTCTCTTTTTATAGATGTATATCCGTTTTTTTGTCTGCCTGATTTGAGGAGAACGGCATTTTGCGCCCATGTATGCTGAGAGTATATTATGGAAATGACAATAAATTGAATCATGAAATAATAAAAAAGGTTTTTTAGGCCTATAAGTCAAATACTGCTGTTACTGCAGTACTTAGCAGCCTGAGAGCAGAAGGAATTAAATAGTTTGAGTATCTGTTTGTTTTTCTTGGAGGGGCTATGGTCATGGGTGATACTCATATTGCGTATAAATAGCCAAATAGTTTCTGTGTTACCATTTCTCTCTTTGGTTCAGAGAATGAATTGCCTATTTTTGTTTTAAAAGAGATTATGATGTGTCTGCCCCCTAATCAGCAATCACAGATTTTTATTTGAAGGGTGTTTAAAAACTTCTATGACACACTATCCCTGTCCTGGCTCTGGTTCCTTCAGGTATTAATAATCCCCTCATTCCTGAAGCCTTGGAGACTTTCTTGAAGTTGGTGAAACAATTTCCAGTTTTTCCTCAGATTGCTTTGTTGTGGTAGTACACTGATTGGCCAGAGGAGGGCAGCATCACACAATAGTTTATACCTCAAACTTAAAATGTCTTAGTGGATAAAAGAAAACCCCCTGAATATTTTATCACATTGTGAAGACACAGCCTGATTATAAAATCAGACAAATTTGCTATTTGTAACTCTTGATTGATAGAGAAAATTCCTACAGAGCTGTTCTTGCATCCATATCAGCTGAAGCCGACCTTATTATTTCTAAAGGGCATTATGTTCTTTTGAACTTTTTCAACTATCAGCCATTCTTGACTGGTGTGTGAGGATCCATATAATTTCCCTAAAGCTAATCCTTTCTGTAAAAATGTAACTCTGGGTCTCACAGTTTAACTCTGTGTAGACCTTCGTTCTTTCTTTAAATATTAGTCTCAGGATCATGAGCTCATCATACCTCCAGCCGGCTTCTGCTGTATCAGCTGCAGTTTCTTTACAGCCCTTAATTCACCCAGCGATCCCTGAGCCCATTTAACATGCTGACTGCTCTGTTTTCCATGCAATTGGAGTTGACCAAGAAATGAGGTAATAGCATTGCTAATAGGCCAAATGACCAACATTGTAATAAGGCTTACAGGAGCAGCTTGATTACCACACTTGGCCCTGATGGATAATTCATGGAGAGACAAAGGCGGCGAGAAAGAGCACTGGTCTCTGTGCACGTCTCTTGTGGAAGAAGAGTCCCTTCAGGTCCTTTTGCATGCACACTGTCAGCTGTGACGTACATGTATATCACCAACCAGTCTTTGACATTTTGGCATCATCATGATTGCTTTCTGTGAAAAACTCTGGTGTGTATTATTCAGTGATTCTGAATACATTTTCATTTCCTCTAATTGCCTGGCATGTTCTGCGTCAGCTGAACCATCTATCATTATGTTGGCGTCTTTGCATAGGGATTGTGAAGTTTGGACACTACTTATTCCAATCATTTATATTTATATGTATATATTGTCACAATCATTTGCACATGAAAGAAAACAAAATAAACATTAAAAAAAGGACAGAATGCCATAATTTGAACACAATGTAAAATAATAAAATACAAATACAAAAATACAAATAAAGATGTAAACAGTATGAATAACATTAGAGGAAAAAATCAAGCAATTTCATAGACTGCAAGTTGTTTTTTGGGCCTTTTTGCCTTTATTGGATGGAAAGCTGAAGAGAGACAGTGAGGTGCTCCCACAAGATAAAATATTTGAAATGCACAAAATTAGGTAAATAAAATCCAACTATTCATAATAATTAGAAAGTAAAAAAATATTACTGGAAATAAATAAAGTCAAAGTTAAAAAAGTATCTAGCAAGTTTTGTTGCCCTGATATTTAAAGGAGGTGTGTTATTGTTGGGGTTTAATTGACAAAAACCTAAAATCTTATTTTCTGTCAGATATTTCTAGGAACCTACTGTATGTAAACAAGCAGCAGATGCGTGCACTGTTCTTGATGGGCAAATAGCTAACAAGGGAGTTAGCCATCTAGCTTGGTCCAATGACATTGACCATTTTCACATGGCAGTCATTTTCCTTATATTAGAAGACATGCTCAGGGTGGAAAGCTCAAACTCTGTTTTAAATTCAAACTGCAGTGAGTTATTGGTACAAATTGTTAATATCTTGCTGAACCATTGAAACACATTGTTTGATAACCATTTAGCTACCTTCAGACAACAGCTAACATTAGCATTCAGACACTTCCAAGCTAACATTAACATCACCAGACATCTGAGTGAATGCTTAATTACCATTTTAAAAGTATGATCATAAAGGATAGGAAAGTTTAAACTCCATGCCAAAGGCAAACCTAGCTAGGAAGAGGTTGAATGCTAACACTAGCTGTTGGCTTATCATAACTAACCTGTAAACAAATACACTGTTATTCCTTGAAATATGGTCTGACATGCATCTCAATGATTTAGGCAACAATTAAGGAAAGGAGTATGACTATAACATAATTTTAGCTTCCATCTATAAGGTTTACATTGGATGTAATTAACCTCTGTCTGAATATGTTCAATTTAGGACTTTGTTGGTGGCTCAACACTCAAGTCTGTTGAGCTTGTTCAAACACAACAGTGAAATAAAACAAAAAAGGTTATAAGAAATCAGTTCGAGAGGGCACCTTAGGATGGCTGCACAAGGAGACTGTACGGCCACTTGTGTGTATGTGTGTGTTTTGAGAAAAAGAGGGAGACAGAATGGTAATGTGTGTCCTCTTCCTGTCTTTCCTCACTGCCTGTCTCTCCCTCTCTAATGGGGACAGTATGAGAAGAGAGCTTGTGCTCCGTCTGGACCTTTCTAATTGCCCCTGCCACAGAGGCCTGATACAGCAAGACCCTGTGTTCCCAGCAGGTCAGGCGTGTGTGTGACTGCGTGTGTGTGTGTGTGTGTGTGTGTGTGTGTGTGTGTGTGTGTGTGTGTGTGTGTGTGTGTGTGTGAGTGAGAGAGAGAGAGAGAGAGAGAGAGAGAGAGAGAGAGAGAGAGAGAGAGAGAGAGAGAGAGAGAGAGAGAGAGAGAGAGAGAGGGACTCAGGCAGACAGAATCATCACTCAGGTGGTGCTCCCTTGGCTCCACCACACACATTCAGGCCCCACATAGAGAACACCATTCATTATAAATATCGGAGCTACGGGAGCAGAGCATGAGTGCTGGGAAGAGCTGTGGAAAGAGGAGGAGGACACAGGAGACGAGAAGAGAGAGCAAGTATAGGAATATGGATGTTGTCCGGTGATAGCTAAAAAAACTCGAAACAGGTTAACTTTTCATCAGCTACTTTGTTGAGTGAAAGCGTCACAGGATTCACACACGTATACAGCTCCATCTTACTAGCACATAATCCTCCTGCAGTCTTTCGGCCTTCTGCTAAACTGCCAGGCCAGGTTATGAAATCCACCCAGGGCCATGTTACAAAAATCCTCTCTGTGGCATCTGCCAGGGAAGGCAGCTCTGTGTTGACAGATGGGCACAGCATTCCTGAGCCCTGGGCCTCACCAGTGCTCTGCCAGGAGCAGGACTGAGGGAGCCATGGAGAGGCTGACTGGCATTTCTTTACACCTATGTGCTTAATTTCTGTGGCAACCTCGAGGCACGTACGACATGCGTTGAATTCCCTGAATGCTGCTGCTTCAAACTGACACGTAGGGGCAGTGATGGTTAGTTACTGTGGAATGAATAGGATAATGATGGGTGTGGGTTCAAACACGTGTCTGATTTTACTAAAAGGCACAAAAATTGTATCATCTACGAGGGCCGTCTTGATTTAGTCATTTATTTTTGCTTATTTCCCTTGATTTAAAACTCCCTAAACACTGGTCTCTATGTTTTAGTTAAGTTTTCAAAATGTTTACCTTCCTAGCTAAGGCGGGATAAGTCCCATGCTAACCCAGTTATGTGATGCATGTCCAGGCTGGGTACAAAAGTGCGACCCCTTCCCCCCACGCCTCATGCTGCTTCCACAGGGATAGTGTTTTACATGCTCAAGGTGAGTGGAATACCAGTGCTGCTCCTGTTAGCCCTGCAGCTTTACTCGTTCAGGGTCCCCATCTCCCTGGCCTATCTTTCACTGACCACCTGCTCCACAGCGTCCCATAACCAGGTCACACTAATGAAACCTGCATGTGGCCACTTAACAGTGGCTCAGACTGCACACCTGATACATCGCAGACAATTATCAGTGAGAGATATAGTCTTAAGAACATACTTTTCTCTGCAAAGTAAAGCCATCGCCTGCGTTTTCTTGTGAAAAATGTACAGTACATCCTTCTTTGCAATCAGCAGGGCATTTGGAACACAAATATAGCTTTGGCATGGCTGAACTTAATAGGCTGGCATTCTGCAAAACCATGCCACATTCCCTGCAATCACCACTCTTTAACATCTAGCACTGCATGGACACAGTGTTCCAAGACACAGTGCCCCGCCAACTCCTCAGACAGTGAGAGATTACAGTGATTACTCCTAAAGCAATCTCACTATGGGCTGATGTATACACAGGGGTCAGAGGAGAAGAGGAGGGGGAAGAGAACAGGAACACTGGTGAGTTTCAAAACCAAGAACAATAAAAGATCAGTGAACGTGAGTGAGTCGTTGACCTCAAAATTACTGTTAAAACATGGTGTCCCCATTTGGTAATTATTCTCCTCCAGCGATGAGGTCAGCCAGAAAATCAGCTGAAAACAAAGTGGGATGATAATGGCAGTGGTGACAACAGGAGGAGAGGGGAAGAGCACATGACAGGGTGAAAATGAGTGAGAGAGTGTGTGGTGGGACTCACTGCTTGGTGTGAGTGAGCATGGGAAATGCGTGGGACTTTTGGACCATCACTGGCTCCAAGGGGATCTGTTTGGTGACTAACGCACACGCACAGACATACATATATGCATAAACACACACACACAACTAAGTGTAAAGCTTCTCACTACACTGCATTTACTTTCACTCTTGCAATGCTCGACTTCAGCAGACGTCCATCCAAGCTGTGAATCTACAGTTTCTTTTTCATTATGACACTATGAAGTATTCGAAATGCATTTTCGAGCACACCTTTTCATTTCAACAAGAAATCATTCATCTCACCTCAAGTTCTGCAGATGTTAGCCATACTTTCACTTCTTAAGGGGAAGGTGCTGAATCAGTGCTGCCTAAATTGCACCACCAGAGGGCAAAATCTGGTCAGAAACTTTAGTGAAGACTCTCTCTGGTATTTGCATTTACACAAATACATACATACACACGCACACGCACACGCACACGCACACGCACACACACACACACACACACACACACACACACACACACACACACACACACACACACACATTTACATACCATGTAAGCATTTCATTCTCCCAACAATGGTTGCATAATGCATAGTTTTAACAGTTTATATTACATATTCTGCTGAGTATATTAATCTGGATGTAAGGAAAGCTTGTTAAGCACAGAGTAGCCCACGGCAACAAAAATGCAATGACTTAAGCCTGGCTCACACTGTACAACTTCTCCCCGATTGTATGAAAGTCGTGGTAGCATGTCAGCTCACACTGTACGACTGAATCGTTTACGACGCACGACCAGACCTTAAGATTTATGTGCTCACACTGTACGACCCGATTGTCGGGCACGTCCTGAGAGTTTACACTGTACGAGTGAAATCGGGACAGAGCGTTGACAATTGTTAATAAAGTTTATTTGAAAACTCCAACGTGGAAGTGGAAGTTGTTTTAGGATATAGGAAAGTTGATACAAACGTAGGTATATAGGTAAAATGTTTCAGAAAAGTGCTGCACTGATCATCTGTGCCGTCCTGTGTACCGAAACCGAAAAAAAGAAAGAAACGCCGGCGTGTATATGGACTTGCAGGTGGCTGAGGAGACGAGGACTGTTGGTTTGGGCGTTTTGCAGAGAGAATTAGAGGTTATATAATATTACGATTATATTGTAGTCGTGCGTGACTTCGGGCAAATGTGTTTATGACGTAATCGTCAAGATTTTAGATCCTAAATATCAAACACGTTTGAAATAAATCGGGGCGTCCCAGACGATCGCCGAGCAGATCGGGGACGTTAAGATTGGAACTTTGTACCACTCACACTACAAGATAATCTGGGCAGAATATCGGTTCCAAGCAGCCTTGAGTCGGGAGCGACCCAGCGATTGTTTGGGAAGGAGGAATCAGACCTCAAATCGGCTCGATTATCCTACAGTGTGAGCCAGGCTTTACAATTGGACTTGAAAGAGCTCAATAGCCTTGAATGATTTAAAGTGGCAGTACAGTATTTAATATGAATATTCCAATGGAATGCAGCCAATCATTGTCACTGCAACCCAAACATTCTCCTCTCAGACTCGCTGTGATTGGCTAGTTAATTGCAAACATTTTTTTAATTAATAAGACGATGTTAGCTCACAGCTACGAATGTTCAAATGGTTGCTGTTCAGCCAATTACACCTAGCATTAGCGTACACCATGGGTGAATGTCAGGACCAATAACTGACTGCTACTGATGCTGAGTGTTGACCACTGTTGTCTATTTTGTGGGTGTTTGGGCAGTGAGAGATTACTCTGAGCCATTGATATTCTGTTATCACCAGAGGGTGTTAAACGTGAGTCACTGGAGAGAGTTTTGCGGCACACTTACTAATGTCTACTCCTATTAGCTCTTGCTAGGAACAATAGACGGGCATCTCAGTCAACATTGCATGTGTATGCCAACTTCTAACTATGGTATGGATAGTAAAGGTTTGTTTTAGATCACCATTTAATGACCAACTGACTTTGGATGCAGAGGCTTCTGATTCTGCCACTGATTGTAACGTGCTATAGTTGTTTGCAGAACCAAGCAGATGTCAATCATTACTTGATTGGCCACCCCAACAAAGTCTTTAAAAAAAAGTAAAAGTAAGCTGTTTTTAAACAAGGACTTGTAACAGCTTTTAAATCTTGTGTTCATTAACATTTTGTAGATACTTCATGAGACTCTTAACTTTAAAATTATAAATGCAAGCTACTATTTCAAGGCAACTTTTAAGAGGCTTTAAATCCCAACAATAAACATCATTAAAGGAAGGAAAATGTGATGCATGGTCCCTAGAAATCATTTGATTGTGCTCCAGTATCAACACAGAACAGGTAGCTTTCATGTTGAAGCTGTGAGGTCTTGAGGCGGACTCCCCTATGAGCTCACCTCTCAGTAGATTATGGGCCACTGGAGTAGGTCTACATTTGAGCCAAACTTTGGCAGCATTCAGCATGATGCGGTCTTTTCTCATGTCTAGGTTATTTTTATGGCTGGTGTGGTGGTGGAGCCATTGGGAGGTCTGATTACGCGTTAAAATAAGCCAATACAATCAAATATCCCTGCAGTGGATGATACAGGCCGCTACTCTGTGAATCCAGCAGCATGTTATTACGCAGCAGTCACTGCATGCTGCACGTTTAGCTCAATCTGAGCAAGTCTTATTTAAATTCTGCATTTTTTTCTATGTTTCATATACGTCTGTGCTGAGATGTTTCGCCATATGTGGTTTAGGTCAGCTGTTGTCGAGCCCCCGCTGAGGGCTGAGAAACAGAGCCGCTGAGGGCCATGACGTGTGCTGTTACTGCATGCGTGTGCACTTTTATACGCCTTTAATTACAGACTGTGAACACAGACGGACTTGTTTATTTTGCTGCCTAGTATACACTGAGGCCTGGTTGGCACCACAAACACACGTGCCTCACACACACACACACACACACACACACACACACACACACACACACACACACACACACACACACACACACACACACACACACACACACACTGCTTTGTAGTAGTAAAAGTATTTACCTGGACAGCGCAGCAGGTTGTACCTGCCAGTTGAGTGACTCACTTGTATTTTATGTCCATTAATTCAGTCATTTAAGGATATGTAAGCACAGAACATCATCACTAACAGGCAATGTCTTCTGAAATTAAAACCTTCTTTTGATCATTTTTTGTGATATATAGCTCACATCTTTTTCTACTTTGCAGGCATTACGCAGATTCAGGTTTTTTCACAGTTATTGAAAGCTATCAGCACCATAAAGTTGTATTCTAATTCCTTCAGCTTAAACAAACAGGCTATTTAAAGGGCATCAGCCTAACATAGGCTGCTTTATTTTGAGTAGACGAAGTAGGTATAAATAGACTTTGAGGAGTGCAACAAGCGAATGTTTCATATGAAATGGCTGGCGTTACATCATTGCCTGTGAGAGTGAAGTTCTGGAGAGGCGCTGGGCTCTCTGGGCCAGCCATTATGGTTTGTACTAATGTTCTGGTTTCACAATCCAAACATTCTAAGAGCTGTTATTTGCTCTCTTTTTCCCTTTTACTCAGTAATTCTGTGTCTTTTTTTCAGCCGAGCAAAGCTGTCAACAGAGAGGAGAAGCAGCTTTAAGTGGGAGACAGAGAAGGGATGAAGGGGGAGGAGGAGGGGAGAGACGGGAACAAGATAGTTGGATAGAGAGAAAGTACAAATGATGAACAACAAAAAACTCTCAAGTTTAAGTATCATCTGAAGGTTAAAGTTGTGACATGCCACATGTCCATATATTTGTCTTATCTTATCATGTATGCATATTGGGTTCATGTGTGTCTGTCAGAATATGTGCAGGAAAAAAAGAAGGTTAGTGGATTAAAGGATGAAAACAACTGATTTCTTTTCCCTGGTTTCAGCACACTGCTCTATTCCCAACCATTCAAACAGCAAGGTGTATCCCTTTACAGACAGTCTGAGGTCTCTGGAGGCCACTGGCAAAGCAGCATCCACCATGTGGTTGGCGAACTGCAACTCATCATTACTGTTGGCTTCAGCTGGCGCTACTGTAATAACTTGTATAAGTGAATCAGTGCCGCTGTGAGGAGTTCCAACTGGTAGCTAAATCACAGGACAAACCAGCGTCCCCCCATCAAGCATCTCCCGCATTTATCCTCAGTCAGACACAGAGCCTGCTCTTTTTCAAACACAGTAAAATGAAGAAGAGCAGAATCAGCATTTTTTTAAACCAGAATTGTGTCTCTATGTCTATGCATATATTTATGTCATTCCTTATGATGTCTGGTATTCAAAAAGAGAAAATAACTTTTAATCCTGAAATGCAGAGATAATGAGATGAACACATACTTTGTGGTGGAGATATTTTGGGTGGCTGCCTCATTATGAAAGAGGGCGGAGACGTTCCCCAGATGCATTCTATATGCTCTTTTGAAAGATTGTAAAAATATTCAGTGAAAACCACAATTCAGATTCAGATTCATACAACTTTATTTATCCCGGAGGGGCAATTCAGTTTCACAGCCTACCGAGCCAATATCGATGAATTTGGTCTGAGGCAGTTTATTGGACAATATTTTCCAACAATGCTATGTACAATTCAAGGGCAGAAGCTCCAAAAGTCAAAGAAACCATTCTTGATGATGTCGTAACTTGAGTGACTAATAAGAAAAGTTAAGAAAAAGTTGGAGATTTTATTCCCACATTTTAAAATGGAAGTTTTGTTAAAAAGTCAGACACATTCAGAGAACTTGAACATTTCTTGTTCAAACAACACCAAACAGTGCTTCACAGCTGCATTGTATATTTGTTGTGTTATTTAAAGGGACATGACGCACAGTCCTGCACACACAGTCTTGGACATTACTAGAAAAAAAAAACATATTCACCATTTGCCAAGGCATTTTGCTGGCCTTACACCAAAGGCTGTTAAGTGATTGCATGGTTGCTGAAAATAGTCTCAATAAAATGCTAAATTTGTGATAAGAAACTCAGCTGTTATATGTCAGCCTGTTTGTCATCTTGACATTTGGATAAACACCACTGAAAGTGTTTTGCCTTGTCTCACAAAAAAAAACCTTTTGACAGATTCTACATAAAAAAAGTAAATCTGTACACATGAGTATTATTGACCAATAAGTAATCAGCAGGCATATCGTCGACACACCATAGCCTTAGGGTTCTGAGACAGTGTCTCACTTAAAGAGTTAATTCAATAACAAGTCAACAACCAACAGGTTGGCTTTTTCCAGCACCAAACAGGACACAGAAAAGCAGGGAGATTGCGGAACTCCATGGAAGCCTGAGCAACTGCACACTGAAAGACTCATGTCACTGTAACCTATGTAAATGTGCAGGAACACAGGAAGTCTGATTGTTGTTACCACATGGCATTAGTGCAGCAGAATTGCACATATCAACGATAAGTTCCTACGAAACAATTTTGAGCTGGAGGCCTGCTAACCTGAAGTGCCTACACAACTAGCAACTTTATTACTACAGATAACGCACACAATTGCGTTATCTGCAGTAATAAGGTGCGCAGAGGTGACAGTGACGTCAGGGAGCGCTGCGCTCAAGTAGAAAATGTTTTAACTTCCGCTCAGCGCGCAAGAATGGCAAGCGCGAACCTGCGCTGCGCTCAACTCGGCGGCGAGGAGATACGCTCTTGCGGGGAGCAACACAATAGACAATGAATGGGCTCAACAGAAGCGCACAGCGCCGACCGCATCACATCTGAAAGGCCCTTAACATGTTAAAACTAATTTCTGTACAAAAACTTTACTGAAAAAAAGTCAGGCTCATAACCCCCTAAAAAGTGTAACTTAATTTTTTAATCTTCAATAGATTAAACAAAAGAAAAAAAACATTATGTGTCTTTTTATTTTAACATATAAACATGGAAGTAGCACAGCTACTCCCATCTTAGTCTCAGCAGGAAGCAAGCCATAAAAGCTAGAACTTTAAGTTCTTTCCTCATCTTATTTTGGGTCTGAGAACACTTGTGCTATAATCTTAAAAGGCTGTTATCCCCAAAGTACCGTAACACAACTCCAATATAAATCAAGATTTCCATTACCAAATGCTGATGTTATAGACTGTTCCACATGATGATAAAGTAATTGTAAGCACAAATGCATCATTAAAACAATAGTTATTGAACACAGCTTGGACTCTTCTACACATTCATCACTGTTTGTCAGGATTACTGGGGTGGGGGCCATTGACCCTAACCCTGTCACAACTGTATTGTAATAAGGAACTTATTTCGCAAATGTTAGCACTGTGCATAATTAGAAACTGAAAAGCACAAGTGATGGACTCTGTTATTAAGTTGTGGCCACGATCAGTCAAGTCAACAACTCTGCTGGACATGCAGTGATTGTACATACAGTCCTAACAGAAGAAATGGAAATGTGATCTTTTGACTAATAGTGTGTGAGTTGAAAGAAAGTCAAATCACCTCTGGTTCATTGAAAAAGTTGTTGGAACACAAACTGTTTAAGTTTCATACAAATGGCAGGTCCCCATCCCAGAGAGAAATTTGGGTCATTACAAAGACAAATGTTGGAAAATTGAACTCGTGTTCAATGTGTTCTTTCAAGCTGGCTCGCTTTAAACTCAACAATTGGTCTTTCACCAGGTGTTGGGCTGCTGAAGGCGTATCTGTCAATGGGCTGCCATTATTTAATTGACGCAAGTCATGTTTTCTTAATCTATTACTGTGCAATTGCAAACCAGCTGTCAAATCACAAGGATGGCTTTTTTTCTGCATGCTGTGGCTCTGAGCTACTTAGCTGTCCCGTAAGTTTCTTTTTGTTGTATATAATTGAAGTAAAACTGCTGGAGGTCAAACAGAGCAGTATGGGATAGCCTTGCAATAGTGATTGAACTTTATACACACCCAAGTAGGGAATCTATCAGACAACAATGAAATATAAACTGTACCTAAAAGCCTGATTGTGGATGGCTGAGTCCTCCAGATGCTTGATTACTGTTCCAGGGAAAAAAGCCTGCCATCCAAGTATATCACTTCTCCCATTTTATGAGACAGAGGCAGATAAGAAAGTGAAGAGTGAGAACTTGAAAAAAAGATTGTTCTTTTTGCTCAGGTTGGACAAAATAGTTAAGACAAGGAAAGAAAAATATATACAAGGTTTGAGAGCTTATATTGCTTTATTATCATTCCTCAAACAATTCACTATAGCCCAGCAAATCCAACACTGGGATTGCTGCTGCAGGAGACAACAAGGGAGTGCCTGGCATGGTTGGCATGGTGCCGTGGACTGGGCTGTCTGGTGCATGCCACTCATTTCTGTGTGAAGCTGAAGGTGTCGCCACATGGACAGCTGGTTGTGGGCTGCAGAGCCCTGCGAGACCACTGCATCCTTTTACACCATCCATACACCAAGTTGGTACATAACACCTGTAGATCTGCGTCAGTTTACCCACTCTTAATTCACTGCCAAAGGAATTTTTCTTGAGACCATGAAATTGACCTTAGACCAGCGGCTGGAAACAAAATGACACCCTACGGCGATCCACAGCAGTGCAACAGGACCCTGTCCTGAGTTAGATTAGCCTGCTTTCCATCAGCACACATCAGGCAGTATATCAGGTCTAATTAGTGTACGTGGGCCTGCAGCACAGAGCTTGGTGTGAGACGAGAGCTTTTCGTGCACTGCGAGCTCTCCCCCGCACGGCACAGCCAGACCTCGTGAATATACTGCTTGCATTGCGTGGGATGTGACGCACAACTTTTATGGGCTTGCTTCTTCTCATCTTAACAGCACATGTGTCGCAGTCTGAATAAGATTCCACAACAATTTGATCAAAAACATGAAACATGGAAACCATAATATTGCTGCCCGTGCACACACTCACCCTGCAGGGATCTACAGTTCCAAACATCTCACAAGTCTCACAAAAGGGGATGAATTTAGGACTTTAAGAGACAACAGATGGTGGTAGGGAAGGATAGTACTAGGATATGACAAATACATACAATGGTTTTCTAGCAGATTTGTGTGAGTATCATCCTTAACATCTTTTTGCATACTATTTACTCAGGAGCAATGGTTGGTTTTCATGTTTTGCCTGAATGTTTACTCACATTTAGGTAGTTATCACAGTTATCTTTAGTTTAAACCAGATGCATACTTAAAGCTATACTAACCAACAATCTAACATACAAATTAATCAAATGTCTATGTTAAATGTGAAAGAGGTTGCAAGCTTTAAGCCTACAGAAATAATATCTGACACAGCTTTTTGTATTTTTTTTAGCTTATTTCTTTTCATGGCATGCAACTTTCGTGTTTTGATTAAGTCCTAACACTTGGATTAAGCCACATATTCTCTCACAGCAGGCAGATGTTTTCACTGAACATGCTCTAGTTCAGTAAACACACTAAAGTACCTGCCTATCTCTGCAAAAAAAAAGAGAGAAAATGTGCAACTTTATGACCTTCAAATAACAGCTTCAAATCATATTAATTGTACAGTAAACTCGGCTATCATCAGCAAGAAGTTGCAGCACAACTTTCTAATGGAAACCTGAAATGCAAACTTCTCCTATTGACAGTCTTTGCTTGGTATGTTCAGTACATACCATAAAGCAGGGGTAATGACAAAAGATGTAAGACAAGGAGCAGCAGAGGCTCAAACGCTGTCATCAAGATGTCAAACTGCTGCATCTCAGGTTGCAAGTCCTGTAATGGATATCTGACAAATCATAATCATTTCAAGACCTGGGGATTATTCCACAAATTACAAATCAATGGATACTGAATCACATCATTAGTGACTGTTGCTTTAAGAGCAAAAGTCTTGAGATGGTGGAAACCAAAACAGAGCTTCAAGAAAAAAAAGGATGTTGGACTTGCCTTTGTCAAGCAGCACAACTCAAGACACCATTTGAAAAACTTGTTGAACTAAAATAAATTTACAATTAAAACACACTTCCACACACAGCATTACCATCCAAGCATTAAGTATCAGCAAAGGTTCTGGATAACAAAAGAACGGTACAAGCCAAGCCACTGGTACAACATGGTATGCACTTCCTGTCTAGTTACCATGGTCTCTCGTTTTTCCCGGTCCAGGACTATAAAATGATAACAACAGGTGTTTTTGGACCAAACAGTTCTGAGGAATTTTGAAGAGGAACTATCCACTAGGGAACACCATGGGGACTTTTTTACTGTCTTTATTCTCACTGTTATGTTGATGGCTTATATGAACCTTAAAGTCAATCAATCAATCTTTATTTGTATAGCGCCAATTCATAACAAGTTATCTCGAGACACTTTACAAAAAGGTAAAAGACCTTACTCTTTGTTATTTAATATTACAAAATAGCAGGTCAAAAGACCATACTCATTGTTAAGTTGCAAAAAGCAGGTAAAAAGACCTTACTCATTGCTATGACGTAAGCCAACAGTTGCTAGAGCAACGTCACTTACGCGACACAACTGAAAATATGTAGGAAGCCGTGGAGGGAGCTTTGTGTTTGTTGTGTGTGATTTGATTCATATATATATAACAGATTTTTAAGAGCTTTTACAGACTTGTTATTTACTGTTATCTGCGAACGTTTAAAGTGGGATTTAAAAATGGCGGTTGGTGGTACTGGTTCAGCTCTTTTGTTCCAATCAACATAATGACTTATGGACCAATCACTATGCACTTAGGCGTTTTTGGACCACAGGAACTTTTTCATAGTTGTTTTTTATAACTGTTGGAACCCTCCCTCTTTTTTATTGATTCTGTGCCACAGGAACTATGAACTATTTTAGTTCCTTGAACCCCGTTTAGAAGAACCTTTTTAGATCCTTCTTCAGAGTAGGTACTCTCCAATCACAAGAGAGACTTTAACATTTGTATTATTTAGTTTTATTTTGGTATTAACCTTAAACATTATATTTCACA
Organism: Tautogolabrus adspersus; assembly: GCA_020745685.1. Taxonomy (NCBI): domain Eukaryota; kingdom Metazoa; phylum Chordata; class Actinopteri; order Labriformes; family Labridae; genus Tautogolabrus; species Tautogolabrus adspersus. The sequence goes on from CM036540.1 coordinate 12,234,058, forward strand.
AGCAAATACATTTTTGATGATCCTGACCCAAACTGAACTTACGAACTGTATGAAAGACTCTTAAACACCAACAGAGAGCACAGATATTGGTTCTCAGGTGTCATGAGTGCAGCCACATCTGCTTTTCCAAACCTCAGGAGACAGAGACAGAACACAGTGAAACTTCATAGATCCATTATGAAACATGTCATTTAAGTGTCAAAATGTTAAAAAGAGATGTGACTTGTAAAGAAGAGGCCATGTACTTACTTTGGTGACTAAGTGGGGCGAAAGAATCTTGATGATTATGTAGATGATTAAGAATTAAAAGCTTTTGTAACCACCACACATCATGAGAACTTCCATTCCTGTTCCTGAGGGCTCCAAAATGAAGACGCAGGGTCAGTAGAGTTGATAGAAGTCTGCAATGTGTGTAGGGGTCTACATTTTGGGGCGGCTGTGGCTCAGTTGATAGAGTTGTCGTCTCTCAACCAGAAGGTCGAGGGTTTGATCCCCAGCTCCTGCAGCAACATGTCCGATGTGTCCTTGGGCAAGACACTTAACCCCGAATTGCTTAGTCAGCGTCATATGAATGCGTATGAATGGGATTAGTTACTTCTGATGGTCTCACTACATAGCAACCACTGCCATCAGTGTGTGAGTGTGTAGGTGTGACATGCGGTGTAAAAGCACTTTGAGTAGTCAGAAGACTAGAAAAGCGCTATACAAGTTCAAGTCCATTTACCTTTTACCATTTTGAGCTGTCCTGCTCAACTGAGTGTTGTATACGTCCCTGGGAAAATCCCGATGTAAGGGCAGAGATTGGCTGGGCTGTGCACCTTTATTGCTAAAATTAGGTTAAGTGGTGCGGTGAGGAGCTTGTGGGCATTTGCATTCAGGGGCTGTTCAGAGTGGGGGTGGGTTACTGACAAGGGTAATAACTTCAGGCCCTCGGGAGACGTTACTCTGTTACGTTGTGGCTGTTGTAAAACTAATCCTTGCAGTAAATCATGACATTATACATCCACACAGCTAAAATTATCCTGTGAAGGTCAGGCAGAAATTGTGACCAGGGTTTGGCTGCATTCTGACAAAGTGCTGGCAATCCAGAAGCAGACAAACATCCAGATAAACATAGTTCTATCACTCTGACAGCTTTACACAGCTCCCTGACAATGTCCAAACATTGCAATTTCAATTTGCACGCCCTGAATCATTACACAAAATGCAGGTATTTTAGGTAGGCCGAAATTGTTTTATTATTTTTAACACAGTAATTGCAAGGCAAATGGTCTTAATTGTAACCCCAGCCTCTGAAATAAACAAGGCTGAAAAACGAAAGTGGTGATTATGGTTTCCCAGGGCCTGATGTGGGATTTGTGAAGCTGCTGCCAACTGCGTTTTCATGTCACTGTTTCGAGTTCCTGCCCAATATAGACACACTGAATCACTCAATGGAACACATGCCTTAATGGAGGACGGTCCGAAGGCTCTGTCCGGCACAGGAGAGATATTGAATCTATCCACCCCCATCATTCCTCCCTCAATGGAATGTTCCAGAGTCTGTACCCTTCACAATTACTGCTGCTGCTGTGATGAATGGTGGAAAAACTGGATTTGACAAATAATATCTAGGAGTGCTTCTCTTGCCCACAAAACTTTTAAATGGTTATAGGGCAGCCAGAAAAAAAATGCTCAAATGTCATTATAACATATAGGAAGGATTTCAAAGCCTCAACTTGGATAACTTTGAATGTCTGTGATCTGTTGCCATATCAGCGCCAGAGCTCAGTAAGTGGACAAAAGGCAAAGTGCAGAATCTACACTTTTTGTGAAATTCACTTTTCTGCACCAATCTAAAGTGAAGTATCTGCTCTTCAATCTGTGTGAATGTTGTTGTTCTACAACAATTTCTCAGAGATAATGTTTTTTTTAGTTTAGCAGTATCTAGAAAAGTGCATTGTGAAACCAAGGCAGAGTGCAGTGACTGACACTCACTGCAGTTTGCATTTGTTTGATGATGAGTCTGATGTTTCTCTGTGTATATCTAAATGCCATATGCCGAATGTGATCCAAACCAGGATACGGCTCATAACCGGGATACTTACGTCCAAAACAGCACACTCAGTTTTATTGGAAACCGTCGAGGTCATGCAGCACTCATTCAATGGGTGGAAATAATGTGACTTTAATATTAACATGCAGGAAAAGGGAGATATGTGAAGCAAGGTTGTCAATATTTATTAAAATATTTTGTGATACCACGTGTTTTAAAACGATTCGATCACTGTAATTTGAATATCACAACGAACCGAAGCTTAAAAAGAAACTACAGATCTTCAGTCGTATTTTTATCCATAGGCTGCTGCGAGTGAAAGAGACACAGCCGTGGTGGTTTTCTTTCACTCAAAGATTGTCAAATACAGACTTCTCGAGTACTTTTGGAGTCTCAAAAAGATGCAAAAGTTATGCCTATGTCTCTCTGCATAGCTTTAATATTAGACAGGAGAGGAATGAGTCCATCAAAAATTGCAAGTAAACTCCTGCACAAATTGCGCAGATGCACCAGCAACATTTTGGTACCAAAACATTGCCAATTATTTTTTCCCAATTTAGACAGTGTGCAGGAGTCTATTTTTGTTGCCGTGGTATCGTCTGGTTTCGACTAGTGTCAAAAGTTATAGTATCAAAGTTACAAATTCTGGTATCGTGACTGACAACCCTAATGTGAAGAGGGATTTGGTCCTTAAATATGACATCATGAAAGAGTCAGTGAGGACAAACACAGCAGGAGACGGTTGTTGGCGATGCCCTGGCCGATTGAACTGTTAGATAATGTGTGTCAGGTGTCTCGTCAATGCATTGTGTTAATTAATTGATACATTTATATCAAGGAATTGTTCAGTTCATATGCATTGTTTCTCACATACACAAACACACAGGCCTGTAACTGTCTGAGTTTATTAATAACACTAAAATAAATGTTTAATCTGATAACTGTTTATTTTTGTTGCACCTCATTAGAATACAGTAGATTTTTTAACGCCGTATTAGACTGGGATGCTAATCAGCCATTCCAGTCTGTGTGGTGGCAGCATAGATTGTAGGTCAGAGGTGTCTCTATTTTTTCTTCTTTTTTTTTTTTAGCAAAGACTTGATTTTTGCTGCTTCAGCTTGGTGCTCTGTTTTTGGATGCCCCTGCCAGGCGCTCGCTGGCCACTTTTCCAGTGTTATACTTGGCCAGAGCAGTACAACTTGAAGTGTTGGCAGCATTTACTGTATACCTTCAAATACACACACACACGCAAACACACACACACACACACACACACACACACACACACACACACACACACACGCACACACACACACACACACACACACACACACACACACACACACACACACACACACACACACACACACTGATGCAAGAGGTCCAAGCCTGTCACACACAGGTGTAATGATTTAAGACCCAAATTAGGTTTTGATTTAGTCTCTGTTTGCTTTAGTTTGTGAAAAGATGATTTGCTGAATGATGTGACAGCCATTTAGACATGCAGGCTCGTACCAACATACACACATGTAAATGCAATTGCTTTTAAATGATACTGCATAGGCATACTTTATGAGAGTTGTTATTTTCTAACTAATGGTGAAAACTATTTTAAATCTTATGAATTTCAATTAATTACCTTTTTACTCACTTTTTTTAAACTTGATCTTCAATAATAGAAAAGAGGACTTTTAATAGCTTAGCATAGAGACCTAGCAAGAGCAAACAGCTAGCCTGGTTCTGTCCGGAGCATGAAACTCCAACCGTCTGTACCTCCGCATCTCACATATCAACATATTACATCTTGTTTGGTCCTTAGGCTTAAAAAAAACAGAAATGAAAACAGTTTAAAATAGAAATGTAAATCAGATGTTATGAGTTGTGTTCGGCAGAGACTTGCATGCTAATGCTCTTTCTTGGATCGTGTCTGAAATCATCCCTGTAAGTTTCACACACACATTTTTCACATTTTTCCATCATTAACAGCTGTACAGTCAGAAAGCTGTAATTTTCTTATCTATTACACATTGAGCATCCCTCTGTGGGATTGTTTGGAGCATGCAGTGGTGATCACTTTGTTCTATTTAGGATTTTATTAGGGCAGTTTATAGTGGATGAATTTACACAAATAAATTAGCAGACTGTTAATGTAGTGCTTTATACTGAGAGTGCACTACATTAACAGTCAAACAAAAACTATAAGCCACAATAAAGAGTTTTTTTTTTGACACAGCCTTGCACTAGAAACCTGACAGGATAGCCCCTTTCACAGTGCCAGTTAAATTCAGATCTTTTTCACCTCTGTTACGCTTGCTGTCAATGTAGATGCAAAAACCCTAATAGTGGGGAAAAGTCGTGCCAACACTGAGCTCCTGCAGTTTGTTTACACATAGTGCCTCTCGAGCTTCCATTAAGCCAGAACACAATGTAAATATATGCAATGAGACACAAACTCAAATTACTTCCTATAGTATCTTGCTGGTTGCCTGTAAACTGTTTGTTGTTGGCAAAATACCAGGAACCTTTGAAAATGCCAGTATCGCTGTTTGTCCTTGTTTCCTGTCCTGTTATGTTACATACAGCTACTTCCTGGTTCAAATATCGTTCTTATCATGAAGCAATGAAAGTAGCATTGATCTTTTTATTTAACTCTGAGTTAAGAAGCACCTTAAAATGTTAACTACACTACAAATCCTTCAAGTTTAAACTTAAACATTTACATTTTAAAGGAATTATTAAAGGGGGGTTTGATTTGAATAGTCTACTGACACCATACAGCTCTTTTTCAGCTACACCTACCTTTAAATGAGTTACTCCTCATATTTTCTTCTGAGATGTAATAAACACTAACTCTCATAATAAAAATGGTCTCTTGGCAAATCCCTGAATAGCTGGAGGCAGCTTATCTGCCACGACAGGAGTAACCCTCTCTCAGCTTCTCTCTTTCTCCTCTCTGGTATACCGGCACATTTTTGCACACTAATCCTCATAGCTGGAAAAGCACACCCTTGCAATTATGCTCACAAATTATTAAACTAATCTTAAAATGGTATCAAGCTTTTAAATGGATTGTAGCTACTCCTTAAGCAGAGAAAAAGTTTAATAATGTGGAAATATTTTAACGAGGGAACACTGATCTACATAAGCCAGTAAGCAGCAGCGCATTACCTCAGTTCATCCCTCATGTTTCATCTTATTTGTCATGGGTCCCTATTTCGCCCTCAATCTTTGTCATAGTCAAGAGCTTAATGCAGGAAAAATTTAGATTTTAACTTGAACTTTTCTATTCTTATCTTTTCTTCTCTATCCTAAACATGTTTCTTACTGTTATCTCTCAGGCGCTGGATCCATGCTGAAGAATGACTGAGGCAAGTTTGACAGCAGGTGGGTATAAATAAGTGTTTAAGGTTTCTTAGAAAACACCAACCAGTTCATGCATGTTTCTCTAAAAGAGGGATATTCTTCTCACGGAAGAAAAAACTTGAATAAAAAAAGTTTTTTTTAGCAGCTAGTTAGTCTTATATAGCTTCGTTTATTATGGAACAAGAAAATTATTTTTTCTCTCTCTTTTTCATAGGTTTGTGTCTTCTTTATTTCACCTTCAATATGAGGACCAGATTCACACTTCACTTCAACAAGCTCCAGTCGCTGGAGATAAATTAAGGTAACTGTCGATTCCAACAAGTATTTCTTTTAATCAGGTCTTTATCTAAAGTTTCTGGGCTAATGTCATTTTCTAACAGTACATGTATGAAAAAAATGACGAGCTGGCGTATCAATAAAGGCTCAGAGACAGTGATCTCCTCTTAACTGGCAGTTCCTATATGCAGTAACTGCTCATGCTTATCTGCATTCAACAGTCAGAAACACTGGCCAGAGGTCTTATATTGAATCAGCAACACTTAAGTTTGTGACACTCATCAACCAAATATAGGCTTTATATCCTACTGGAAAAGGCATTAGACATGCACAACTACCAATGATTATTAACCAAATAACTACACAATGATTGTAACTCTGCTAACACACTTTTTAATCAGACATTAACAGTCCCATGAGCCTTTTCTCCAACTTATCTGTCTGAACTCCAAGGGACCCCTCACCTTTGGGTCACTACATAGCCCCCATCTTAAGAGTGCTATCACTCAACGCATATTCTCCCAAATGTCCAGAATACCGCCTTGGGTGAGTGGATGATTGAGGCCCACAAGAGGACCCATGGCGGATGAGTTACAGTAATCAGACAGTACAGCATGAGTGACTAGGGGACAGTAGGGTATGTCCAGGTGCAGCACCATGCATCTTTTGCAAGGCATGCACATTCCATACAGCCTTGTCAAGATCCCTACTCCTAGATGGGGAAATTCACCCACACCTTGACCTGGTACGAGCTCTCTTCCACTGCACCAGTTGTTGAAAATCCCTCTTTTGTGACAACCCAGAATTGGCCTGGGCTTGGCATGTGTTCTCATGAATCACTTGCAGCCAATGTTTCAGCCTCTGAATGTAGTCGATTTCCACTCCTCTAGCAATTTAAGGCTCCTGTGGGGCCCCGAAGACCAAGTCCACTGGTGTCCGGCGCTCCTGCCAAAACATGAAAGGGACAGTAGCTGGACTCTTTAACAGCGGTTTGGTAGAACAAGCTAGATGCAGATGGCTGTCCCAGTCAGTCTGATGTGGACTATTGAGGATGACGAGTTGTGTGGCACAGGGTACAGTTAAAAATCACTCCATCAATCCATCGATCTTGGCATCAACTATTGTCGTCCTCTTCTTGTCCATCCCAGTGATCGGAAGCTCTCTTGGAAGATGTGGGACTTGATGTACCTCAAAGCATATACAATTTCCTGCACTAACCCTTTGTGTAATTGTCCATAGCCACCAGGATGTACAATAACAAAAGATGACGTTGAGGCTTGCGGGGAATCATGGGAGTTCTCTCTGCTACTCAACCCTGATGTGTTTGGTTTCAGTACAATTATGATCTCTCTTTAACACATCAGCGCTTTAGTGTGATAGATACCTCACAAAGTGCATTGTAGACTATTACATATTAACAGCCTGATCAAATGTTAACAGGGTTGAACCAAAAGATTTAATAGGCTACCATCAGAGTTTCAAAGGTTTTTTAAACCGTCTGGGGAGTGTATTGAAAATGGCATATATTACCATAGTGCATCAACTTAAAATTATCTTACTGTAAAACATAAAAATAAAAGCTTGTCCCCATTTAAGACCCAGTCTCAATTAGAGGCCCCTATGCTTTTACTGTTGATTAGTTAGCAGATTAAATATATGGAGAAAAAGCAGCAAGACTCAAAAAGTACTTTCACATCTGTCCAAGAAAGACATAATGATGCTAATGTTACGGTTGGAATGAGGAGGAGGACCCAAATGCAGAATAAACAAAAAGATTTATTTAAACTAAAAAAAGGCAAGGGCCAAACAAAACTTACTATACAAGAAAATCCAACTAAAAAATCCAAAAGGGTTAAACACTGGGAAGCACAGGAAGACTGAGACAAACACCACATCTGACATACGACAATGAACTGACACAGAGGGGACGAAACACAGAGACTAAATAGACACAGGGGTAATCAACACAGGTGAGACTAGTTAGACAGGTGAAACTAACAAAACACAGGTGAGGACAATCAGAACAGGGGAAACACAGAGACAGGAATTAAGACAACACTGAGGACAACTACAAAGTAAATCATAGAACACTGAAGGCACACAGAACGTAACAAGACACACAGAAGTCAAGAATGTAACAAAACACAGAGAGACACAAGAAGAAGAAATTACAAAATAAAACAGGAAACACTTAAGACTAAACAAGGGAAACAAGCCACACTAGGGGAAAGTTAGAACTGAAACAAGATAAGAAATCAAAACTCTGAAATACAAAACTAAAACAAGACCAAATCATGACAGCTAGTATACTTACCAGCTGTGAAGGTCTGTATACTGTCTACAAAATCAAGATCAAATTAGTGATTTTTAACTTAATTAGTTTATCTATATCCTAACTTTTTCCACACTAAATATTCAATAATCTTACTACAATCTTACTACAATTTTATAGTCTTTCCCATTTTTGATCTGCACGAGTTATGTTTGAACATAATTACTACCTGATTTGACCCAAGAGCTCTGATTCAGATATACTGATGATTATGATGATGTCATCTGAGGCTGATGGGATGAAGAGGTTGACCAAACTGCGAGGACTGGGGTTGACTGGATGATGGCTGATGCTGTGATCTGAGGCTGATGGGATGAATGAGGCGATGAAACTGCGAAGGTTTGGTGGTGATGGGGAGGTGGAGGTGGAGGATCTCAAGTAACAATGGCATGACTGAACTGTTGGAAGAGAAAGCCATATTTAAAAGAGAAAGCAGTAATATGATAGGCTAACAATGAGGGAGTGGAGCACTGCTATTGGATAGAGGTGATCAGGTAAATGGTAAATGGACTTGAGCTTATATAGCGCTTTTCCAGTCTCCTGACTACTCAAAGCGCTTTTACACTGCATATCACACCTACCCATTCATACCCTTTCACACACTGATGGCAGAGGTTGCTATGTAGTATCATCCATCAGAAGTAACTAATCCATTCATACACCGCCACCGAAGCAGCGGAAGCAATGCGGGGTTAAGTGTCTTGCCCAAGGACACATCGGACATGTTGCTCAGCTGGGGATCGAACCCTTGACCTTCCGGTTGAGAGACAATGACTCTACCACTGAGCCACAGCCTCCCAGGTGATGTGAACAGCTGATGAATACAAGAAAATGAGTGTGCATGCCTGGACTAGTGCATGTGACAGAGTTTGAGAATGAACAGTAAAACCAGCATGCAGAATATAGCCTTCCTGACTGAACTTTCCCTAGAGCTACATTTGATCAATTAACTCCATTATGTTAATCTGGGATGCACTCCATGTTCCCTGTGGCTCTCAGTCCAGCCAGGAACCCAGGGACTGGCCAAGACACAGAGGACGGAGAGGGTAGTTCATCTCCCGCCCAACGGTGAATGAGGTCATCAAAAAAGGAGCCTGGGGGCAATTTGTCCTCCTGTGAGGTCACTTCGGGGTCTGCAACAGCTTAGAAGGACTGCACATGTCCTCTGAGTGACCACTTTGATGTCTTTAAATAATACACACTCAAATTAAGATTTATCAAACCGCCTAGTCTATTTTTACTTGTTTTCATTTGCCAAGCCTTAATGGGGCCCAGATTATTTTGTGCAAGATAGCGTTTAAACCTGATTCACTCAAGGACAAAGTCTAACATGCACACATTCTTTCTCATGAACAATTACCCCACATGAGCAGTCACACGAAAAAGCAACAAACAAAGAAAGAATCTTGGTTCCATTACTTCCAGGTAACTCGTAAAATCTGCAGCTCTTAAGAGGAACAAAGCAACACGCAACAGTTTTTGTGGTGATCAGAGATGTTGTGACTGCTGTGAAGCATGCATCCCCAAGGTGATTCATGACAGTTTAAGACCCAGGAATCATTGCCTTTCGCTGACACACCACATCAAGACCACTTCAATGACTCAAAGAAGCAGCCGTGACTAAAAATAAAAAGGCCGAAAGGCCAAGAATAGCCTGAGCACGAGAGGAAGGACTGAATTACTGCAGCGATAAGCCCTAATTCCTACACATGCAGTCAGATCCCGGTGTGGCAGAGGCATGCAAATTGGTACCAGCTGTGTGGCCTTGGAGTCTGCTGCTGCGGACAAGAGACAGGGTCCAACTATGCAGATTAATCATTTACTCATATAACACAGCCACGTTGGAAACCTCAGGCACTCACCGCATTTATCTCCATTCATGTGAGGTGGCACTCATGCTGGCTTCTACCAGTGGTGTGTTTGTGTGCATGTCTGCATGTGTTTGACTGAGAAAACAATGCTGGCCTCAGTGCCCACCAACGAGTCCTTTAAGGTTGCCGACTGGAGGACGCTTGCTCTGTGGATATACTGTCCCAGTGCTTTGAATCAAAAGCAAAACAAATCCTTGTGCACCTCACCGTCCCATCCCCCTCTATAATGCTAACAATTGATGGTCCAAAAAGACTCTATGTTAATCTGCTTCCAAGTTTGGCTTTTGTAGAAACCATTTGGCCCACATTTTGGTTTTAGATGCATTCCTGAGATTTAGCACCCTGTTTTCTAGGAACAATGTATTCTGGGAACTCTCCACTATACAGTATTTCGCAGAAATAAATTTCAGAGGAATTTTTGAACGAGGAAAGTGTGATTTTGAGAGTGAAGCCAGTAAAAGATGCAGCCAACCAATAAAGTTCATTGCCAGGAGAATTACAGACCATCAAGGAAAAGCTGAGATGTCGGTAAGTCGTGACTGACACAGAGCTACGAAGAAGGCTAAGGATGTTCAACACCTACTGCCAGGTCTGGTATAGAATCACCTCATTTTACAGGTGGGGGTTACACAATCAGCATCATGATGACAGAATTTTAACAGCTTCATACACACAGACACAGACACGCAAACATACACAAATCACTGCTTCTTTGAGTTGATAGTTCACAGGACCCCCGTGTGTGACTCAGTGAAGCTTCTGTTTATGGTCCTGCTTTTACAGGTCTATAAAATATTAGTCTGACCCACTCTGCTCATGTGTGTGTGGAAAAGCCACATCTGAAGCCTGCTGGTTTGTCATGAGTGGCTGTGGGGAATAAGAGCTAATGCCGTGGCTTGGGACCCTTCCTATAACAACACAGACTCCTTCAAGGGTCCCACCATGACAGCCAAGACCACTGCCTGGGCCTTGCCTGCCATATATACTTCAAACATCAAACAAGCTACAGGGGACCTATGCTGTGTTTACTGACCAACCTGACGGTCTGATGCCAAGAGCAGCTCTAAGACACAAGTCGTTTTTCTGACCTCACCACATGCTTCAGCCTGTTAGGTAAACCCGTAAGGAGTTACACAAAACATCTCAGACCAATGTAGCTATGTATGCTTGGATATCTTTAATCTTTGGAGAGGCCTGTCCTGTCTGGGGACTGGGCATCTGAAGACCTGAGATAACCTTTAGCTTGTTCCCATATTCCATTCATTTCCTCTTTAAAAGTCAGGCCCTATACTTCCTGGTAAAATAATATTGTTGTTAGATTAGAAGATAATAATCCTCCAAATCAGCACTCACTCCTCAGGCGATGCCACTAAAGCTACTCCTTCCTGAGACTGGAACCACTGTTCTTTTATCAGACTGAGGCAGATAGAGCAAGACAGAAAAATACTCATTATTCATCTGTCTTCATTTATACATCACTCTTGCAGAGTCAAATCAGTTCAAACCCAAAATTCTCATTGATTTCTACCAACTAGAGCAGAGACAGAAATCAAATTCCCATGTTTAAACCCTCTGCAGATTTCCATTAGCCATGCCAAGAGCTGTTCTCAAATTGTAGAGGTTAACCCAGATCGCACCATGACAGGTACACTTGAAACCATCATTGAAGACAGTGAAGCAGATTTACTGATTTGTTTTTCTTGGAAAGGCTGCAAGAAGCTATGCAAACCAAAAATGCAAAAAAGGATTTTTGTTTTTTTCTTATGGAAAGCATTCACCCACCCTCTGTCCGCAAACACACACATCTAATGTAACTAATGCTTTGCACATCATTACAAGGAGACATTGGAATCTAACATACACACAGCACATAAACAGACTGAGTTATTTTTGTATATTCAATAAATAACTACGTCCCTGGAGAATGTAAATAACTCAAAAAGACAAACTGTATATGTTGAGGAGATATAAACCATGAGAAAGTAAGAAACGGAGAGAAAGAGAGGGAGTGAAAGGGAAAAGAAGAATTGGACAATAAGATATTATAATGGAAGATGGCCCAAGGCGTAGAATCTGGTTTACGCACCATATGCACCACTTTGTGTACTGCATGTATGCATTAACTCTCTCTCACACACGCACGCACGCACACACGCACGCACGCACGCACACACACACACACACACACACACACACACACACACACACACACACACACACACACAGTACAAAGTGTATCCCATCTAGCAGTAGGAATGCGGGTCCAGTAAATATCTAGAGGAAGAAGAGGAGAGTTGACAGATGGCCGTCCTGAACACAATAATTACCACATATTTCCCATCACTGTGCATGTCTGCTACATCCTCCGCTCCTCAGGCCAATTCCCTCCAACCCAAACCAACGATGCACATTCATCCAGCAAAGAGCCCACACAGCGGCTTCATACGCTCTCAAAGAAGCATGGGCTTGGTTTAACAGCTAAATCGGACCCGCAACATATATAGACTGGCTAGCTAATAACCAGAAGCATAAGCCAGCAGACATGTAGGTTTAAGCTAACTCGAATCATGTGATACCACAGCCTATCAGCTCCAACCACAGAGGCACCGGAGCTGCCATTGTCTGCCTCTCTCACCAAACCTACCGTGACAGACTCCTCTAAGACCACTTTCAAACCCCGGGGGCTGCTTCTCGCACCATAAACGCTCAACTTCAATTCACTAGCTGTCTGCAGCTCCCATCCAACCCACAGGTATGACTACGCATGCTGGGATGGCCAAGACAGCGCAATCATCAGATTGGGGGTTGGAATCCACAACCATGAAGATGAGTGGCGCCCACCATCGCAATGTCATGAAAACTAAGCTGTACCTCGCTGAGCTGAGGCTCCCTGGACCTTAAAAATGTTTCGCTCATGCATGTGGTCTCCCTTGATAGAGAGTTTGGGGCCAAACAAGAGGTTCACAATGTAGGAAGACATCAACAATACATCAAACACTGAGGGGGTCCGGTTTATTTCAACAATTATTTCACAAGAGCAGAGGAGCTTCAGTTGTTTACACCAGAGTTCTGAACCTTGGGGTCGAGATGCTATTTGTGGTAGCTTAAAATGCAAACAGGGTCACTGATGTATTCTGCTGAAAGGCACAGCTTAGACTTTTTTAAATAGGGTTGTTTGAGGTACTTTTCAATGCACAGTGTATTTCCCAAAGTAAATGGTAATCTGCACAGTCCATGTTTGCAGAGGTCAGCCATTGAGGTGAAAGTATTGAAACAGAAGCAAGGCTGTGTAGGGTATCAGACAGTCCTTTTCTTATGCACTACATTTTAAAAAATAGGTTTTTCCCAAGCTGCATACTGTATCAGATCATCTGTCTGTAAGTCTCAGATACAGTAGCTGATCAATGTCTGATACATTTATGGTACAGGGATATAATATCATTAGTGTATTAAAGGCAACAATGTAAAGGTTCATTTGCCTACATACAGTAGACAGATATGGACGTACATGCACACACATCTAAATTCATATTTTAGTTCATACGCACATCTGTAAATGTACATACTAAAAGGAAAGTTACTAACACACTTAAATTAATATCGTTTAACCAGGGGTGTCAGAAGTTGTGTACCTCTCCCATTCTTCCCATCTCTCTTTAAAGATGTCAACCTGATTCCTAATTCTTATGGTAATTTTTTCCATTCCATATTATTTCATTTACAAGCTCCTTCCATTTTGAGTTCGTTAAATTGTCATCTTTCAACCAACTCTTTTTTATTTCTTTAATAATTGCTGCTCTTATAGCCAGAAACAAGTGAGAATCTTATAATCTTACATAATGTATAAGAAGATAAAATGATAATGAAAATGTCGGAGACAGGAGGATACTTTGACAAACCAGTGAGCACGGAGGATTGACTTTTATGCAGAGGGGGAGGGGCCAACAAAATGAAGGGGATAACTTGTGCTAGATAAGTTGTTTATTTTATTTATATTTCCCCTGATTGTAGGGTACAGCAGTGCTTTTAGATAGCTTATGTCACAGTGGTTTTACATAAACCTCTTCAGAAAAATGATCACAGACCTGTAGAGCTGTCTCAGTGTTGCTCAGGGAGTGTTCAGGTTTACAATCAGTGCCGCTAACCCCAGATGTCTAAGGCTAATGTCATTTAATAGAATGAATAATCTATTTTATGACCAGGACATTCTTTGTTTCAACAGTCCACAAAACATAAACATGCATCAACTTTAATAACTTTAAAAAAGTGAAGTTTGGTTTAACAGCTGACAAACACCATAACACATCTTGTGTAGGAACATAGAACCTATACAGTTATCATTATATAGTACTAATTGATGTGAAGTTTTTGATATGACTTTTTGGTATGTCAAACCCTGTCCACAGCGGTACTTGGCTACAGTATACTTCAGCAGTCTTCTTGGAACAGGGGGCACGCTGACCATCATCTGCCGTTGTTTCTAAAATCAATTTAATGGAATGAAGTCCCAACTAAAACGATCCAAACTAATAAGATCCTCTAAATTCTTTTTTTTTTTAAGTCTATGTTTCAAGCTATCTCCATAAGCTGTTTTACACAATTACATCATACAGACTTTAGGGGACTAAAATCTGGTTCAAAAAAGAAAAAAGCAATCCATATTCAGACATGGCAAAATGGCAAAAATCCTGACTTCACATCAGACCCACACACACACACAACATTACATGACTCAATAAAAGGTGCTCAGAGGCAATGGATAAGGAAGGGTTTATGGGATTGTGACCGGGATAAAAGCGTGTTCTGTGTTTGCACAAATGACCAAATGCCTCCCCTCTCTCTTACTGTGATCTTTCAGCACGAGGTAATGATAAAGGATGAACCAGCCTTCTAGGGTTCACTGAGTTGATCTACAAGCACTCCACTAACCCCCCTCTGTGCACTCAGCTCTGATGCTTGGCCATGCAAGGAATGTTCACACATACGGATACAAACACAAACACTCAGGCATGGCCTGAAAACTGGTAGCAGGTTATCTAACATTCCTGACATGGAAGACATCATCTAAATTTGGAGTCTGGTCCTCTTAAGTAAGGCTACAGCTCTGGTTGTTTGTTCAAATGCCTTAAATGACCTCTATTTATGGATTTCAGAGAGGGACCTTTTGTGGCCGTGCGAGTTATAACTGTTGTCTGTCAGAAGCAAAGAAGCAGCATGATGTTGTCAATGCACTGCAGAAATATTTCAGGGAAGAGGTCTGAATAGATGATTGGGTGACATCAGGAACTGCTGTTTGCGTCCTCTTACCTAAGCTGTAAATGTTGTTTTTCATTTACCGTGACCTTCCTTTAAACCTAACCAACGTTTTTTTATTTTAAACATTATTTTTCAAACATTGACCAAGATGTTTGTAGCCATGCTATTAACTGGGCTGTAGAGATGAAAATGTCAGTTCATTGGTCAGTCAGTCCACCAGTTTGGAATGAAATAATGAGACAAACAAAGCATGGGTGGCCATTTGACTTCATACAGACATTCATAGTCCCAAAAGGATGAACCCCTGTGACTGAGATGATCTTTTAACTTTTTTTTAGTTATTCTTAGATTTACCTAAACATCATTTATATAGCTAGACAAAAAAATGGTGATCTAGGTTTCTACTCATTCCACAATGGCGTTTAAATTTATGGTTTTGATTGAACTATATAGGTAACTCTTAAATAGTGTGCCTTGATATTCTGCAAGACATTTAAGGTCCCCGGATGTTGAGCTTTGATAATGTTGGTGATCTACTCTATACATGTGTTTAGCATCATTTAGCAAATGTAAATCTGCTAAAACACTGAATTAAGATGGTGATTGTTGCAAACAATGACATTTCCCTGCTACCATACTGACAACTTTAATCTTTATGAAGTTGAAAATCAAATTAAACCTTCGCCCTGGAGGTTCCATTTGGAAAGCAGAGACAAAGATATCGTCCTTCCGTCAGGGTCACAGGTTTAAAAATCTCCATACGAGTTTGTTTTTAAATTGCTTTGTATGGCACATTAATAAAATCAACCAACACCTCTGAAACAGACTAATGCAGCACTGCAGAACACTACAATTCTACAATTCAATTAGCAGACGCTTTTATCCAAAGCGACGTACATCAGAGAGTAAGAACAACACAAGCAAGGATCAAGGAAAAATAGAGGAACAATGTCAGTAAGGACGAACGATCAGCTTTGAGTCCGATTGGACACACAGGTGCTGAAAGGCATTGCCCAGAGGCAAGGCACAACATTAACTGCCGGTCTGAGACTTTAATCAGTATATAAACCATCTTATACGTCGTCGTTTTCAAGCAAAAACAAAAAAACATCATCATTACCATCATTACATCAATACTATCGAGATCATCATCATTAAGTTAAGTTAGTAGGTATTCCTGAAAGAGCTGGGTCTTTAGCTTTTTCTTAAAGGTACAGAGGGACTCTGCAGATCGAATGGAGTTTGGAAGTTCATTCCACCACCGGGGGGCGACAGAGGAGAAGAGTCTAGTCCTTGTCTTTGGACCCTGTTGTGAAGGTTGGATCAAACGCCTTTCATTGGCAGAGCGTAGTGGACGGGAGGGAGTATAGACCTGAAATAGAGAGTTAAAATAAGGAGGAGCCGTTTTTGTTGCTGTTTTGTAGGCGAGCAGCAGAGTTTTAAATTTAATGCGAGCAGTGACTGGGAGCCAGTGTAAGGAGATGAACAGCGGAGTGACATGAGCTCTTTTTGGAAGGTTGAAGACCAGTCGTGCTGCTGCGTTCTGTATCATCTGCAGAGGCAGGTTGTGCATGTAGGAAGACCTGCCAGTAGAGAGTTGCAGTAGTCTATGCGTGATAGCACAAGAGCCTGTACCACAAGTTGTGTAGCATGTTGTGACAGGTAAAGTCTGATCTTCCTGATGTTGTACAGGGCAAAACGACATGATCGGGCAATCGAGGCTACTTGAACCTTGAAGGTTAGCTGGTCATCAATCATGACACCCAGGTTCCGGGCAGACTTTGTGGGCATGAGTTTGGTTGTTCCAAGTTGGATATTGATCTGTGGCTATATAGAGGGACTGGCTGGGATGACAAGGAGCTCAGTCTTTGAAAGATTGAGTTGAAGGTGCCGTTCATTCATCCATTTAGAGATATCGGTGAGGCATGACGAGACTCTAGCTGAGACTGTGACATCGCCTGGTGGAAATGACAAGAAGAGGTGGGTATCATCAGCATAGCAGTGGTATGAAAAGCCATGAGAGCGGATTATCGAACCAAGTGAGCTTGTGTATATGGAGAAGAGGAGGGGACCAAGCACTGACCCTTGAGGTACCCCTGTGGATAAGCTGTGTATTTTGGACACTTCTCCCTTCCACAACACTCTAAAGGATCGCCCAGAGAGGTAGGACTCGAACCAGCAAAGGGCGGATCCTGAGATGCCAAGCTCAGAGAGCGTGGAAAGGAGGATTTGATGGTTGACTGTGTCAAAGGCAGCAGACAGATCTAGGAGTAGTAGAACTGATGACTGACCTGCCGCCCTGGCCGCCTTTTGCGATTCTGTTACTGAGAGTAGTGCAGTTTCAGTAGAGTGGCCCCGCTTAAAGCCTGACTGATTTGGATCAAACAGATTGTTTTTAGACAGAAACTCCGAGACTTGCTTGAAGACTGTGCGCTCAAGTACTTTTGACAGAAAGGGCAGAAGAGAAACCGGTCTGTAGTTTTCAACCTGGGCTGGGTTCAGTGTGGGTTTTTTGAGCAGAGGGGTGACCTGAGCTTGCTTGAATGCTGTGGGGAACACACCCGTTGACATAGAAGAGTTGATGATATGCTGAAGTGCATCATTAAGCGGAGAGGAGATGGTCTGCAAGAGGCTTGATGGTATAGGGTCCAAAGGACAGGTAGTCAGCCGAGAGTCTAGCACAAGCTTAGAGACTTCTTCCTCAGTCAGAGAGGAGAATGAGTCGAATGAGGCCCTTTTGGTCGGTGCTTTTGGGCTGAGTTGGTCAGGCTCAGAAAACTGGTTACTGATGGTTGCAACCTTTTCAGTAAAGTACGAGGCAAACATGTCGGGTGTCAACAGATCGGAGCTCTAGGGGGGCTACACTGATTAGTAGCCCCCCTAGAGCTTTTATGAGAAGTGTATGCCTTTATCCAACTACTTCTGTGTGTTTTTGGTCCAGCATCACAAAATTTTGATTTTCTCTTTTTTCCTTCTGTTGTCTTTTTCTTTCCCCCTTTTTTTCCTCTTAGAGAGCAGACGAGAGGGAAAGTGAGTGAACGAGCCTTCCAACCCTATAAGACTGGACTCCATCAGCCACGGAGCGTCAGTGATGGAACCACAAGCATTGGTAACCACACTCACAAATGCTTATGTCAGATGTTGTAAAGTGCCCATGTTGGCCTTATGAAGGACCCCTGTGTGCCATCTCTAATAAAGGGCCCTTTAATCCCCATGGCGACTCACAGCGTGGTCTGGCCAGGGCCAGATCCTAAAAATAAAGAAACATACATATGCATTTTAGGAATTGGTACATGTGTCTCACAGAGGATTCATGCACAGGATTCACACCGAAGATTTATTTAGATGAGATATTAAAAAGAGAAAAAAAAAGACTGCAACTCATGGGTTTTAATTTAAACGATTCATTACAGTTTTACGGTCTGACAGAAGCACTAAAATAGACACTCCTCTGACCCTTTTTTCAGACAGCACTGGGATGAGGTTGGGAACATGTTGGTCAGAAATGCTGTTTACAGAACTGCCAAGCACATAAATTCATCTTCACTCCCTGTGAGTTGACATATTGTCAAAATAGTAGCACTTAATCAGTGAGATTTCCCCAAGGCACAAAATGTACAGAGCAAACAGAAACAACTGTGCTTAGTTCATACCTCCCACGATTCACACAAGAGAATTTATGTCCCAAAGCATTTCTGGAACAAAAAATGAAGAGGCTGTGCATAAAGCCAGGCTGACAGCCCTGTTGGCCAATCCTATACAGCTGGATGTGAATGGGAAGCAAGACTTTAATATTTTAATATAGCTGCTACTTTACTAACTAAAGGAAAATTATCGCAGCAACTTGTAAGTGAAACTTGGAAAGTTAATGTTGAACCTACAGAGAGTTATCATCTATGTCTGTGCACTTTAAGGTGAAGATTTCTAATTTTGTTGTACAATTGAATAATGACAATAGGCTTTCTACTCTACTCTATTATTTGGTTTTACAGCAGTGATTTTACTGTATGGTTCACTCTCAGCTCTTTAATCTTCTCTTTCAAAGAAATTTTAACATTGCACATTGACAAAATCAGATGTCAGACAAAATCAGAAAGCTTTGATTAAATGGTGAGCATAATTAAGAATTTTTTCACAAAGACAAACATTCCCCCAAAGCTTTCATAGAGACCGAAAAACACTGAGCTAAAAGTGGAATGAATACTGGACTTAAATCCGTACAGGTGTTCAAGATTGCAACACTAAAAGTAGGACACTGTTTGCTAAAAGTCCTTCATATCAAGTGTAATGGTGATCATATATATAGTGTTGTGTTTATAGGTTGTTTTTGCTGCCCATGAGTGGCCAATATAGATAGATAGATAGATAGATAGATAGATAGATAGATAGATAGATAGATAGATAGATAGATAGATAGATAGATAGATAGATAGATAGATAGATAGATAGATAGATAGATAGATAGATAGATAGATAGATAGATAGATAGATAGATAGATAGATAGATAGATAGATAGATAGATAGATAGATACTTTATTGATCCCGAGGGAAATTCAAGGCAAATTCAAGGCATCCAGTAACAGTATACAAACATGCAAGACACATAGCAATTGTTACATAAACATAAACAATATATAAGTTATTGCCAATAAAAGTAAGAAAACCTTTAAGGTATAACATTTCAAACATTAATATGTCAGATATCATATTAATCCTCACTAAATAGAACATTAAGTAAAGACTTTCAGATTAAAGAGTGTAGTCCTGGTTTGTTGTTCTCAGCTCTGACGGGACGGCGTCAGTCCTTAAGCTTGTTTATGTTCACTCAAAAGCTAAAACATGTTTCATACAAGCTCTTAATGGTCTTGCTCCAGCCTATTTATCACATTTGCTTTTAACTTATGAGCCCACCAGAGCCCTCAGGTCTTCTGGAAGTGGTCTTTCAGTTGTTCCAAGCGTCCAAACTAAAACCTATGGTGAGGCACCGTTTTATTACCACGGACTCCGTCTGTGGAACAGTTTACCTGAGGGCAGAACACAATGTAAATATTTTTAAAAGCAAACTCAAGACCTACCCCTTTTTGTCTGGCTTTTAACTGAATCTCACTTTATCTTTTATAGTTTTATTTATTTACATATTATATATTAAAGGGGACATATTATGAAAATCTACTTTCACAGTGTTTATGAACATATATTTGGGTAACCTGAGTGTCTATCGACCCACAAAATTTGAAATAAATCCATCCAGTCCTTTGTTTGTGGTCTGCATAAGTCTTACAACACAGAGAAAAATGCTCCGTTTCAAATTTTCTCAGTTTGTGACATCACAAGTTGGATTCTGGTTAAAAAATCCCCTCCCCTGGCTTCTCCACCCATGGACTCCATCCCCAGCCTAGAGCAAAACCTTTGCGCGGTCTGCCATTTTTATTCTCGCTACAGAGGAGTGATGTCTACCGGGAAAACTCAGGCGGTCTCATTGCATTTAAAGAGACACACACACACCAAAACGGAGCGTTCTGAGAGAGCTGGTTTATACAGGGTCACAAACCTCCTCTGGTGCTTGATTCATGTTATATTTTGACCAAAGCACAGTACAGATGTTTCATTTAGACCACAGGGGACTGTTTGAAAAGGTGGAAAAGGGGGATAATATGTCCCCTTTAACATATTTTATATGTTAGTCTTTTTATTATTTGATTATGTTTTTATTGATTAGCTTTTAGTGTTTTATTTACTTTAGTATTTCTTATTGATTTGTCTTTTAAAGTTTTATTGTATTACTTATGGATGACCTTCTATTGTTTTATTTTCTTAATTTATTTTTTTTATGTGATTTTCAACCTTGAATTTCAACATTTTAACCTCCTTTGTTTTCTCATTACGAATTAATGATAGCGTTTTTATCTACTTATTTCTTACCTTAGTTCTTGGACTGTGGGGTAGGGGTGGGGGAGGGAGTCATGTTGTTGCTGTTTGATTCATTTTTATGTAAAGTACTTTGTGATACACCTTTGTCTGAAGAGTGCTATAAAAATAAAGTTTGATTGATTGATTTTCACGTGAACACCTCCCTATCCAACCATTAGCCCTGTCACCAGCTGGGAAATAGAGACGCCCACCCAGGGATGCTGTTTGTAGAGGCATAAAGGCGGACTGTCGTCAAAACAGTACAATGGACTTTCCGACCCAAAGAAAACACTTTACTTGGTCTAAAATACTTCAATGAAATAAGAGCCCAGGGCGCCAGTGGCCGAGTGGTTGGTTTGCGCACCCTATGTACAGAAGCTGTGGTCCTCGAAGTGGACGGCCTGGGTTTGAATCGGACCTGTTGCTACCTTTCCGCATGTCATTCCTCGCTCTCTCCCTGATTTCTGACTCTATACTGTCCTGTCTCTCAAATAAAGGCACAAGAAGCCCAAAAATAAATCTAAATAAATAATTACCCAACCATCCATGGGCTATATGCGAAGATCATCCCAACAAATGGCTGCACTCAGTTGGAACACAAAGGGAGGGGCAGTGGAGGAGGGGAGCCAGTGTGCTGAGGTAGTTTTGTTTTGGTTTGAGGGACTGGTGCTTAAGAGCGACATCTACTGGAGCGAAAGTCACATGTTACACCTTTAAACGTACAGTATGTAAAATCTGCCGCAAGGGGGCTCTCAATCAAAACAATAACAAAAGAGATGACGTCGCTCCTCGCGGGGTCTCATGGGATAACCCCCCCCTGAAAACAAACGAACTCCATGTTGAATCAATACGAACGGGCAAAACCGACCTGAGAAAGACAATATGTGTACTGACGATGTATCCAAGTATAATTTACATGTAGTTTTTTTTATCACAGCAGCACATACAGCGACAGAACGGCAGCTTTCAGTAGCAGCTGGCGCTTAGCTAATACAGCGGTCTTTGACGTAACATCCGGTGTTTCCTTGACAACGATCAACATTTCGTGTCTGTCATGGCGGCTCATCATGGCAGCTGCCTACAAGACACGTCCCGTTACAACTATAAAATTACGGATTTCTCTGGCTTTGATAACTTTTGGAAATATTTGAGGTAATGTAAGTACTGAACTAAAAAATATATATAACATGGGTTTAGTCCATTTTTAATTGAAGTTAGATATTTTAATGTAAACATTAGCATGCAATTCTACATACTGTACCTTTAAGTATATCTCTTTAAAAATTCTGTATACAGTCACCACTGTATTGACTATTAATATTAGCCAAGTTTTGCTCAATTAAGATCATTTAAGAAGATCTGTTCACTAAGGATACTCATTAACCAAAATTTAATAATTGGTAATTGGAAATTGGGTAATTGGAACATGTGAATGTAAATAGTAGTAGTGTGTCGCTGCATGTATTCATGCCAATATGTGTTTATAATAGGTGTTCAAGGGTGATGGTGGTGGTTGGGTGGGTGGTGGTGGGGGGGTGTTGTTGGGCCCCTGCTCCACAGATGTCATAATTAGTAACTGGAATTCTGGGAATTCTTGGGAAGATTAGACGGTCCTGGAAGGCTTTTTTATCTGCTGCAACCTCCCAGCTTCCTTCAGCCTTACGGAAAAATACAACATGTTCCAACACACACCATCACAGCAATCAATTGCCCCTAAGTGTAGAACACACATCGTAAACAACAAATATCCCAAGACATCCTACAATTGTAACCTCATGGCTCTGAGGTTCACAAGCATCTGCGACATGTTGGTTTGATCTGGACCCAACCACTAATTCATGAGCTGGCTAATTGACCTCAACTATTCTAAATATATCATGCACTTTATTTGTATCAGAAAATAGTTTCTCCCTTTTCCAAAAAAGGAAAAAATGCTCCTCTACAGTACAATAAAATGCTTTATTCTTAACAGACAGGTAGTCGTATATAAGAGTGTTGTATTATTACTGTTACAGTCCAATGCTGTTTTCTGTAATCACAGGCGCCAGTATAGAAACAATGGTCTCCAATCAAGCCATGTCAAATAACACTCTGCTAATGAGCTAAGGGTTATTATGAATCACAAATGAAATGTCTTACAGGGTCCAAGAAGTGTTTTGGTTCCCAATCTTGGTCCAAGTCGTATTGGCAACTATTCAACCATATTTGGCTGGCTATAATAGTCTGTGTAGAGAGCAGAAGACGCAGAATGCATCTTTGGTCACTTGATGGCCATTTAGATTGATCTACATCTGCATGCAAGTGAAGCAAAAAAAAAAAACACTTTTATGTGTAGCCCCTCAACTCTTACTCCATTCCCTATCCCAAGTTGCTAAAGAGACTGTAAACAATCGCAACTCATAGAAAGGGAAAGTATTGACCAGATGTTGCTGACCATTGCTTACAAATAAAGCCCTTAAATGCTGGCTATCCCAGAAGCTACAGTATGTCAACGTCAGACAATAGCTGATTTGTACGAAGAATGCTAAACTAACTAAACAATGATTTTACAATTAAAAACTATTACATTATTTGAACCTAAATATTTTATTGCAGTACTCATGCACTTTTTAGTATACTGATATCCTGAATTTCCCCTCTGGGGTGCAATAAAGGATTATCTAATGTTATTTGTTTCTTTGAAAAAATGTACAATTAAATTTTTTCAAGCATTGCATAGCACTGACCCTGAAGTAGCCTATGTAAAAGGAGATCACCTCTAACTTGTGTGCACTGAAAAAATGGCATAATGCAACCAAAAACAAGCTATGATCACAAGAACTTTTCTAGTTTTTATCTCAAAGTGTTACTCAGTACCAACTGTGCTGCCGCTGTAACTTTAGGGGCCTGTGGCCATTGACAGAGCTTTTTGCACTGGCAGTGCCCACAATCTGAGTTTCAGAGCGCTTCTCAACAGCGCTCACTGTTGCTAAAGTTATTAAAGTAAACTTCTGCCTCACTCGGTAGTGTCTGTTAGGCCAATTTTAATAGCTCTGGTAGCTTAATATTTTGCTTTGGTCAAGAAAATATCACCAAAGAAACTTGAAAATACATGCCCTGGCATTAGCTGCAGCTCTAGACCTGGAAATCATACTCTCTAAAAGATGAGTCATATTAGCTTATCCCTCGCCATTTCAATCAGGAGAGACAAGTGATTTTTAAGAAAATTATTTATTACAATGAATAATATGAAAATGTGACTTGACAGAAAAAGTCTTTGGCGCTTGGACTCTATGGGGTGGTTGATGTGTTGAGAATGAATTCTGAACGTCATTAGAATAAAATCCCCCCATGGAGTCCAGACCCTGGTGGTGGTGAAGCTGATGACTTGATGAGACTGGATGGGTGAAGAATTGATGGATGATGAATCTGCTGATGAAGATGGCGGTGATGGGGAGGTGGAGGGGCGCACGAAACATCAGCATGAAAGAACTAGGGCAGAGAAAGAATCAATTTAAAAGGGGAGCAGAACGATGATAGGCTGAAAATGAGGGAGGAACGCCATGCCATTGGTTAGATGAGTACCGCTGACGAGACAGCTGATTACCCAATGATAGCCCAAAACTGACAGCTCGAGAATGACAGCGGAAACGTGAGTGTGCGTGCAAAAGAAGAAAGGGTGAATGAGAAAGACCTGATCGTGAATCACTTATAGTCTTCCTGACTGAACTTGCGCTAGAGCTTCATTATTGTTGACAAGACTAATATAAGAAGTCCCACCACTTCTGGATTTTGATTTGTTGGTGAGGGAGAAGTGACACTGACGAGCATGTTGGTGTTCCAAAAGTTGAACTGTTTTCAACTGACAGCGCTGGGATCGCAGCGACAAAAAAACAGCAGACGCCGTTGGCATTTTTTCCGGATGCTCAGCACTGAAAAAGCTGAACTGCATTGGTTTTATTTGAAAATGGGCGTTGTCAGTGCAAAAAAAAAAAAGGCCTTAGTGGACACAGGCCCTAATGCTTTTGTGTTATTTTTCTACCAATTGCAAGTTTGGAGTTTAATGTAGTCTTTTATAGTCAGCATGATTTTTTTGGCAAATACTGACCTTCAAAATGCTCTCGAGGACATAGCCTTCAGTCATGTGTGCAATATTTTAGATGATGCTTTTTATGGTTTTAAGGATCTAATTAGTTTTTATTTCACTTAGAGTTCTACCTTCTTATAAGGACACTTTTATTTAAATTTACTTTTGAAACATATTCACAAAGAGCAGCCTGGACATATCAGAGCCTAATGTAAAAAAACATTTTAGTGCACTCTCCAAGCTCAGTTTCATTTGCCAGCCTTAGTGATGCAACCTATTATTATTTGGCAGGTTGGCCTAGCACTAGTTTTTAGTGGAATTGTCTGGGAGAGTGATGCATTGTGGAGATAAATGCATAATAAACACATACAACAGAAAGTCGATTTGCAGATTTGCAGAAAACTTTTGCAAGTGAGGCTACAGCCAATAAACAGTGGGGGGCTCACCTCTAATGTGACAACAGAAATTTAGTTGAGGCAGAGATAGGTGTGTGTGTGTGGGGGGGGGAGTCAAATGTTGCATAAAGGGTGTTCAGGTCATCTGGGAGGGTAGGTGTTGTGTTGGTGATCTGTTGTGACTTTGTGTAGCGGATGTGTTTGTAATCCTCTGGTAATCCAGAAGTAAAAGCTGATGTTGGTGCACAAAGAGCTGCACAGACATCACTGTTAATCCATGTTTTTTGGTTGGGCATGATTCCCATTGTTTTTGTGGGGACAAAATGTGTGTGAGTGTGTATGTGTGTGTGTGTGTGTGTGTGTGTGTGTGTGTGCGTGCGTGCGTGCGTGCGTGCGCGTGCGTGCGTGTGCCTGTGTTTAACCAGGCAGTCAGTCATGGCAGGACTGCTGCCAGAAGAAGTGATGTACTCACTTGGACAGGTGAAATGGGCGAAACTTAAGATCCAGGCAGTCCAAGAATGCTTCAGAAGCTGTGATCAGTCAAAGGAGCTCACCTTAGACATATACATCACACAGTGATTTCATTCATTTATTTTCTATACTACCAGAGAGTGAATATATGAATTTATTAATAGAGAAATTAGGCTACCATATGCTGTCTCAAACACATTTACACACTGGAGTCCACTTTTTGGTCTTAATATGGTAGAGGTATTGTTCAATTGCGAGAATACTGTGAGCCAGCATGTCTTCTAACACAGTCTAATGAGGCAGGAACAAATGACTATCCACTCTAACACTCTTTCTCTACGTGCACTTCTCTGAACGCTGTCAATTATCCCCCATGTCTTGGCTGACCTGACTTTGAATGTGGGTCACAGGCTACACAATCACCTGGTAATTACCAAAGAGTAAACAAGCCAAGCCAGGGGAGAAGTTTTAATGATTGTCAGGCTGCCACAAAGGACCCTTCATCTCTAATGAGGGGTAAGTGTGTCATATTGTGTTGCACAATTGTTGGACCTGAACATGATAAATATAGTATCCCTGGATTCAATATTATGGGATCAAGAAAAATTTTGGGGGGATTGGCATGATTAAATAGAAGTGTAACCCAGAAAGGTCCAAACTGACCTTACATAATAAGCCCTTTGCCCGGTTCTTGAATTAGATGATTAATTGCTCACCAGGCTTTTCAGCAGCTATGACACTATGTGCCACCCACGTAGTCCACTCTGGCCTCATGTCTCACTCTCATTAAATGGGGCCTTTGTGTCCGAGCTGCTCTCTTTTGTCCCAGCATGCCCACCTATCAGAGGGGTCGACCCCTGTGTCTCCAGCCATGATGACATCACCTCTGCCCTCATCCAGGCTGGAGCAGCCAAGGTGAGGGCTCTCATGGGCAGCTATGGGCCATCTCTTTCTCCTTATCACTCAATCACTCCTTTGTGCTGGCTGGGCCTGCAGGGTTATATGGACAGTAATGAGACGGAGCACTTTGTAAAGTGCCTGAGCTCTAGCAATATAAACCATACAGCGCAAACTCTATAATAGCACATTGTTTGAGGCGAGTTAAGTAAGGGTCTAAAATGTGGCGCTTTCACACCGGTTGGAATAAGAGCCCAGAGCTGGCCTGCTGAGCCTGGCCTGTAAAAAATCTCTTTTCACGAGTCAGGTGAGTTAACACACCAGGAGGAGAGTGTTAAAAAGGGGAAAAGATTTTTGCAGCTTATAAATAATAAAAACAAGTTGAAGTACTCAAGATCTCTGTGAAAAACATGATGTATACATGCTGCTTAATGACTTAAGACAGTGTTTCAACTTCTAAGCCTCATAAAACTTTTGGATGAGGCCGAGAGTGAATCCTAATAAATCAAGAATGTTTTAATTTAATGTGGCCTAGAAGAGGTCAACAGTTACAAGATATAAGAGGTTCAACTGACACCATCAACACGCACACTCTCACAAGTTCAACACACACACAAACACACACACACACACACACACACACACACACACACACAAGCACATACACACAAACACGCACACGCGCACACACACACACACACACACACACACACAAACACACACACACACACACACACACACACACACACACACACACACACACAAACACACACACACACACACACACACACACAAGCACATACACACAAACACGCACACGCGCACACACACACACACACACACACACACACACACACACACACACACACACACACACACACACATAAGAATGCACACACAAAATTCACACTACCACAACCTGAGCCTAATTTAGAAACTAAGATATGTCTTTCAGGTTCCTCGAAGACTTTGGTATTTCATATTTCACATCTCCTTTTACTTATTTCCTGACACTGCCATCTGGTGCTCCTTCTCTTTGGAGCAGTTTTTCAAGTTACGTTTACACTACAAAAATTAAAGCTAACACATTGGCTACAGCAACAGTTATCTTAGTTTCATTTTAATGAAATAACTAAAAATGTAGCTGTTTGCTTTTCTTGTTTGAAGCTAATGAGAAGATTGATACTATACTCTCATGCTTGTATGCTAAACATTTAGTTACAGCTAACAGTTGTGAGCTAAGCTAGCTAGATTGTTCTGTTAAACTACAAATTGTCATTTTTTACTGTTTCAGTTTTGTATGGCTTGTACAATTACATTGAATTAGTTGTATGTTAAGTTTTGAGGTGCTAGAAGAAACAGATTTCTATTAAATTTTAACATATAGGTTACCTTTGACCAGTCGTTGTGCTAAGCTAATCCACCAGCTTTGGCCTCAAATTTTACACCACTTGCTGTGTGTTTGTTTTGTTTTTGTTTTTGTTTTTGTTTTTTTTCTCTTTGTTTTTCTTTTTGGCACCAAGGCAAAATTCCAGATTACATTCCAAAGTAATTACAAAACAGTCAGGCACCTCTATCCCAGCTTTGTCTTTTTGTGCAGAACCAGGACAAATTGAAGTTTCCAAATATAAGGATCAATTCTGTTTCCTATGCAGTCAGGGTACTGGTTTGGCTCAGTGGGCATCCCATAAAGAGCGGATATAGTCCTCAATACACTGGTTGCATGTCAACTCTGGGGAGAGAGAGTGGGGAATGACATGCAGCAAAGGATCCTAAGGTTGGACTTGAACCTGAGACGCCTCTGTACATGGGGCGTGACCTATCCTCTAGGGCCTAGAGGATAGGTCACGCCCTATTTTTGGGGGGCATAGATAGCCTAAAGTCTAGGCTATCTAAGCCCCCAAAAAATAATGTAAAAAAAAAGAAACTGACTGTGACATTACCTGCAGTGTGAAACTCCCTTTTTAAAAACTAAATATCAGATTGGAGAAGGCACAAGTTTTTTTTTAAATGGGATGTCAGTGAGGTCACTTGGGAATTATTGTGTTGCAACTACAACTGAGCATGAACTGATAGCGGAGTTACATCTTCATACTTCCAAAGAAGTACTATAAGAAGTCTGTAAATTGCCAACATTAATTGCTGCTACAGAAGCCTCCCTCAAAGTGAAGCGACCCCCCATCCACACAAAAGCACACACACACACACACACACACACACACACACACACACACACACACACACACACACACACACACACCCCAGTGAGGCCTCTCTGTTGTGGTTTCATTGGTTGATCAATGCCAGGGCCCCAGGGGTCCCAACTCAGAACACATGTCTTCTTTCTGTATGTTTACAGTACAGCCGTCACAGTGAATGAGTGTTACTGCTGTCGAAGCACAGCTACGGTTCTATTTTCTGGACAGTGTCACCAAGAGGAGATAATTTCCTTACGTTAAGTTAGCATATAAAAAGATGTTGTTGAAATCTGAAACATGACAAATTAAATATGAAGCATGACTAAACATGAGTATCATTACAGGCAGTAACCACACTGCTCAACATTTAAGCTGTTAGATGCAGTCAAAATGTCAAAGAGAAGTGTAAACATCATACTTAAGATGTCATTAAATGGCTCCAATAATACAAATGTGAACATCTAATTATGTGTTGAATTCCCTCTGATAATGACAATTATCTTGAATGAATAAAAGCTCAAAAATAGCCTCGATATAGAGGCTGAAGTATTGTTTTTGTCTTGTTAAACGTTAAATATTTGTGTTTATTCAGTTGTTGCTTGCTGTCTGCTCACTCACTGCCTGCTGCTGTGGGAAACATGAAATCAAAAATTATTTTAATCCTTGTAAATAAAGTTTTAAATCTTCTTCCAAATTCATTTGGTTACTCAAACCACTGAATGTTCTTTTTGTCAGTGCCAATGTTTGGTTTGGTTTTGCATTCAAGTCAAGTTGTAAATATGAAAGTCATATGTCTTCAAGAGTAGTATTTTTTCTGCCA
This sequence comes from Tautogolabrus adspersus, assembly GCA_020745685.1. Lineage (NCBI taxonomy): Eukaryota > Metazoa > Chordata > Actinopteri > Labriformes > Labridae > Tautogolabrus > Tautogolabrus adspersus. Next base: position 12,263,949 of record CM036540.1, read on the forward strand.
AACAGTTATTATTCAGTTTGCTTGTTAATGTTTTAAAAAGTTATTATGTGATATCGAGATAAAATTGACTTAGCTTTTTAGTTGAACATACAACATGCATTTGTGTGTGTACCAGAGCACGATAATAATCTTGAAGGTTTGACCTTACATTGTTCACATCATCGTTTCAATACTCCAAATGTAACCTTTAACTGGATTTCGATATTTTTAAAACAAATTGATGAATGAATGAATCAATGAAACCTTTATTACACCTCGGGCAATTTGCCTTGCATAGAAAGCATCAAATCCCAATATAAGTGACAAAAGACGTCGAAACCATATACAGGACAGCACATAAAAACAAAATGAAAAGAGGGTCCGCTGTAATCATGTTGGCTAAATTCAGGGTGTACTGGTCTGTCATGCTGCACATTTGCTTCCAAGTTACCATGCTGCATAGTTTAACAACCTCCCCAACACTGAACACAAAAGGTCAACACACTTTCAATGAAACTGTTGTAAAATAATTTCAACATAGTACTGTCAACATTCAATTTCCTAAGTTTCCTAGAAAAAAGAGGCACTTTTGAGCCTTTGCGAAGCACTTTATACCAACTGTAAATCATGAATGCTCTTTTTTTTAATCTTGAAAACAGTATTTGAACAGATAGCGTGGCCTAAAAACATACAATTTTATCTAGAAAGGCTTATTTTGCAAGAAGCAGAACACTTTCACACTCCAAGAAATATTACTGGGGAGCTCTCAATGACCTGTGAAACATCACATTCACTTTTTTATCTAAGCGAAAACCTTGATCCTACGGAACCAAATGTTTTTTTGTGCCCAAATCAAATGATAAAATAAAACAAATCAGTCCCAGTGGGTTAAGGTAGACCTCATGGTTTGGGCTAGATAATATTTGTTGTTGGACTGAATGGAGTTCATCTGAGTTTAAATTACTTTTACCACTATTTGGTCTGCTGTCAAACCATTAAGTTCTGTGTTAAATTGCCAAAGCAAAATACCATTTTACCGGACTATTACATTCCTTAAACAACCATAGTACTTGATTACCTCTGAGTTGTTGGTTTTGGTTTGAAGACCTTCGGTAGTTTTTCCCATAGGACTTGAATGCAGCACCAGTAGGCAGCGGTGACGCACTCCATTACAAGCCTGTGGTCCACTGCAGCTTACTGATTGGGCCAAATCGTGGGTGTGTTCACAGCGTGGGTTGATTTTAACAGACGTGAATTGAACAGGAGATTCCAGTTTGTGGTATAGGCACAACTGGAGACGCACCAAACCCATCTCCAGACGCGTGCCACAGTGCCCTGCACACCCCCTCCCCGCCCCCCGCGTGAGCCTCCTGGAAATCTAGTTTGAAAATACTGCTGCATAGCAATTTCCGTTCTGTGCTCGTCAAGCTTGAGCCAATTTGTGGCACAAGGACTGGAACAACTTTTTTTATTG